>SCHK01305372.1:386-10466 GCA_004124795.1 Poropuntius huangchuchieni
CAAATTAACAAAAATCTATGGGTCTAGGTAAAAAAAAAAACAAAAAAAAACAAATGTCATTTTCATGAAAACTGTTAAAATGGATTTATAGCGTTTTGGAAAAGAGCTCTTCACATGTTTTCACGCAGGAAAAAATACATCACGGAGCAAAGAGAAAATGGACATCACACCGACAGACAAGACAGAGCAGCTTATTTCTGGTATGAGACAAAGTCTCAGCTTTCAAGTTAATTTTTTAAAGAAATTCAAACAATAAATATTGTTTTGTTGATCTTTAATGTGTCGTGACAGATCACTGTAGCCCTAAGTTCAAGCAGCACACGTGCACTGAAATAAACATGAATGAACATCAGAATGTATTTTATTTCAACCGTGGAAAGACGTCAATACACACCAATTTTTAAAGTTTAAGTCCATCAAATTTAATCTACTCTCCTGTGTGATTTGTTTGTCTGTCAACCAAGATGACAGATTCGGCGTTATGAATGGTCAGATCGCCTGTCAATCAAGCTCTTTGCGAAGGGTCAATTGTTCTAGTGCACACCATACCTGTTGTTCTTGTGGAGGAACCGTCTTGCTATAATGGACAATATTGCCAGGGGATGGAGCTCTGGGGTCTCCACTTTCAGCCCATGAGCTCTTGTCACGCCTCTCCTCTTCTCCTTCCTTCCATCCCTCCTGAACATCAGTGTTTCTTGACCGCATGCGATCGACTTTAGTCATCCACTCCCTGTGTTTCAGCAAGAAAAGACTTTTATAGGGTCAATGTTCACTATGCCCAAAAAATTCTGTATAAAATAAGTCACAAAGATGAGTGCTTACCAGTTTTCGCCTTTCTCCTTAGCCGAATGGTTCTCTTCATCATCACTAAAGTTCAGTTTCTCAGTATAGTCAACTTCCATTTGAGCACCTAAAAAAAACAAAAACGCTGACTCAATTAACAAATGGTTTTAATATAAAATGAAATGTGGAAATAGCCAATAACCCAATTTATTATAAACTTTATAATCACTTTCTGATTAATTTTTATCTTCTGATTTGCTTCCATAACCTACTGAATATAAAAGTATTCATAACATGAATAGGTACTGATATCAGCGAAAAATAAAGATATTTTACAATGTAAATAGTGCAGAAACCTCGAACCAATTGACAATTTCTACTGTTGCACTGTACTAGGGACGCCACAAGGAAATTTCGATCTTTATAGCTTTTGAATATTGAATTCTTGAAAATGATAAATTCATTATGCTTCATTATTCTTCACAAGGACAATAACCCCACGCATAACATGCAGACAAAAATTAAGAATTCGTTCCTATGAATTAAATCTGCAGTCTGTAACTTTGTGTTTAAAATTTTCAAAATTTATATAATAACCATGTACACCATGAATCCATTTTCCAAACCGTGTTTTTGGCTTGTCCTAAATCACTACGGTACACCAATAATAAGTGTTTATATTCGGACTGGTAGGTACCGCTGCAGAGTAGTCCGGTACGTGCGTGATTCGTCACAGACATAAACAGAGCGAAGTAGCTCCGGCTACAATGTTCTTCCACAACACACAGTCCTGTTTATTAACCTCTAGAGCGCCAAAAGTTACAGACTGCAGCTTTAAGTAAATTTAAATGAGGGAATGAATTAGTATGTTGCCACAACTGAATAAAATAAAAGCTTTGTTTATAATTTTAATGTCTATTGTTTAACTAAACAAGATATCTTTTATTTCTATTTAAAAAAAAAAAAAAAGAAAGAAGAACAATGGTGGGCAAGTCATTTAAATGGTGTATGGCTGACCACAATGTAATACTGATAACACCAACTACCTTGGAAAGCCTACAATGTGCATTCTTTAGGACTCAACCCTTCTGTAAACCATAAAAAAAAATAAAAAACATCCGACTGTCACTCTCACCTGCCCAACCCTCATCAGCATCAGTGTCCAGATTGTCTAGCTCTTTTAGTTCAGTGGCACTGATAATTGATGGCCTGTCTGGATCCTGCAGCCATGACTGAGAGGGAGCCTGGGTGGGTCTTCCACCAGACCGTGGACCCCTAAGTGGAGAAAAGAAAGAAATATGAGGAAAAAGCTAGTCTTCACAAAGCTCCTAATGTCCTGGAAGTATTCGAAAAATACCAGATTGCTTGTAGTCTTCAATAAAATTTCCCTTTTAACTGCTTCCACTTTCATTTTTAACCATTCAGACAAATTTAGGTCAATAAACTAGTTATAACTGTAACGTCAACTTTAGAAAGCACCTTCTAGTGTAAATACTGCAGATTCATTGAAAACTTTTTCATGGGAACAAAAGAAAGGACAAAGTAACTGTCTTTCAACCTTAGCTTCTAGATCTAAAGCCACTGAAATTCAGACCTTATGGGATCACTTACTTAGACATCTCCTGTTGTCCAGGGTACCTAAAGCTGCCTTGTAAAGGTGGAAAGGGCCCTCGAGGGTAAGCATTAAACATCTGGAAGTATAAAGCACACATTAAAAAACAAAAAACAAAAAAGCATTGCCAAAAACACTTCACAAAATCAGTACCAAACAAAACAAATAGCAGCATGTCACACTTCAGAATGTAGATGAAATTATAAACAACGGCTAAATCACTCACATATGGTGGCATCATGCTCCTAAACTGGGCAGCATGGAACTGAGATGACATTCCTCTTGCCGTTTGCTGGCCACCATTAAGTTTATGCTGAGGGGCAGTAGGTGGGAGCCTGTCTCTGGCATCTCTCTTTTCTCTGCCCTCCCCAGCAGAGGGTTTCCCTGCCTCATCGGAGTCCCCAGAGGGAGATGGTGTGCCTCGACCCACGCCTGACTCCTCAGAGGGCTTACCATCAGTCTCTGAGGGGCTGGGAGCAACGTTTAAGTTTCTGCCTCCACCTTCCCGCCAGCTACCCACATCTGAGTTGGGAATGGAGATGAAAGGCCAGAGTGAGGGTGATAATTATATTCAAGAACTCTCATTAAAAAAAAAATTGCTGAATATCTTTTTTTCCCCAAATGGTTGCAACCAGTATGTTACATAAAGCTCATAAGAAAATGTGAAGGATGATGGTCGTACTCTGAGGCCTGAGGCTGGGGCCCGGCCCATAGGGTTCATCTTCCTGATCGCCTGATTTCTCCGCCTCACCCGCCGCCTGCAGACTTGGAAACTCCTGATGGAACTGACTGCTCATCCGAGGAGCTCCTGTAGACACAGTGACACTTCAGCACTTGACTTCAGCAGTTCATGATAATTAAGATAAATCTGTGGCTTAAATTTGTTTAGATAAGGATTTACAGTTCACCAAATAGCATTTTGAGAGCAAACAGCAATGAAAAGGTTTCCAGAGGAAACGGCTTACCGTCCAGCTGCCCAGACTGTTTGCTGTTGGCCCAGGAGCGGCTGCCTACCAGAGGGGCATCAGAGGTCTGGGGCACAGTTGGCTTAGGCTGTGGTGGAGGGGTCTCTTGTTGCCTACAATCATAAAAAAAAAAAGTGCCAGTGGAACAGAAGAATCTAATGACTGCAAAACAAGCAGGATGATGTGAAAGTATGTTTGGAACATCCAAAACTCATCTTTCAACAGGAACTACACCTATCATTTAAGAGGGTGGAGTTTTACCGTTCGTCTCCTGGTTGATCCTGTCTGGAGGCCCATCCGCTGCCGTCCTTGGGTACGATGCTAACGTTGGGATCGTTGCCTTTGTTCTCAGCTTTTAGGCTGGGCAGGTTAGCCGGAGGGGGCATGCGTCGACTGACCGCAACTTTGCCCAAACTTTGGAGCCCATGTCTGGCAGCAACTAAGTGAAAGAAAAGAAAGAAATTTCAGTTTTCTGACCAAGTCATTAACATTTAGTCATTTAGCAGACACTTTTATTCAAAGCGACTTACAAATGATGACAACAGAAGCAATCAAAACCAACAAAAGAGCAATAATATGCAATAAAATGAACACTATTTGTACAGGAATATTGTTAATATGAGCAGTAATCTTAAAAATGTTCTAGGGCAGTCTCTCTCTGTCTTTAAGCTCATATGAATGCACAGCAGTAACTGAGTGGACAAAGGCTGCTTATTTGATCCAGCGATGCAAAGGAGGCTGATCAGGGAGCTCAATAAACAACAGTTCAAAGACTCCAGTGCATCACTCTACTCAATGAACCATTCTTATTTTAATAGTTAGAGAGCAAATCATTACAAGCTACCCAAGTCATGTGCAAGTCACAAAGTGCGCCAAGACTGTCTATAGACTGTATTAAAAGTTACTGAATTAATTTTAATGTAAGCATTTTTCTGTTTGCTTCATTTTCTTTATGCAAAAAGCAGTTCACCATTTTTAGGTTTTGATGTGAAATGTAACACTTTTGAGGGATTCACCCCACCACAGGGAACTCAGTAATTAACAACAGCTTGTTTATAAGAACGGTCAGTTGACTCACCTGCAGTTTTCTGGGTCTCCAGAGACTTGCCCTTGTACGTGTTGAAGAGGCTAAGGGTTGCATACTTGGTCTTGCCATCCTTTGCCTTGGTGCTCTGCCCTGACTTCTCGGACATTTCGCTGGAAACTCATTGAGTCTGGTCCTGCGGCCTCACCCCTCAGAACCAGCCCCTTTGAAGAGCACAAGAATTAAAATATTCAGTGAACAGATGGGGAAACCAGACACTTTCTCTAATACTCCACCTGCACTTCTTAAGAATTTTAAGCAATATTTCCTGTAAGGCTTAAGAGCAGGCTACAACGCAACACCAGGAGCCATTGTTGAGCAACTACAGAGACAAACAGACAAATGTGCATGTGAGTAAGCAACACTTACCAAATACAGCACAGGCGAATGATAGCCTTTATACTTGTTTCACAAACATTACTAAATAAGATTCAGTGGTTCAAACTGAAAGGTTTATTTAAGGTCATGCCCATAACATGCAGAGAATAACTAAAGCATTAAGTGCACAACCAGGCTTTTAAATTTACATTTATGCATTTAGCAGACGCTTTTATCCAAAGCGACTTACAATTGAGCAATACAATAAGGAATACAATACTTTTATTACAGACTTTCCTACTTCCTGGTTAAGGCAGAATCTTATGTGCTGAATTTATTACATATGTACACTAACACTTCCAAAACATTGACTAACAAATCTGACTAGCGATTATATCTGTCTATTACAAGTTGCGTGTCTTTAAAGCAGATGGACTGCAAAGGCAGTCAGAACTCTACATCTTTGAATCCCAATGGTTAAAACCGATGAAGCACATCACGTTGCCATGCCGATGTCAGTGTAGATGGTGAAGTGACAGTAAGGGGAGGGGGTGCGGCAATCTACCGTGAGCCACATGGGGCTCCATTCATAATTGATGTGGTGTGAGGGCTTATGCCAAGACAGCACAGTAGAAGCAACAGGGTCACCTCATCATGTCCATACACAATTAGATTCACTGCACTGCACACTGAGAAATATGAAGATAATGCGGTATTGTTCACAACTACATTTATATATATTGCCATCCAGAACAAAAATTAACACTGAAATCTTCGGAAGCCTTTAGAAACCAGGTTTTATATGAATGAACACTGAAGCAACAAGCCTCAAACCCATTTAACACTTGGTCACTTCTGGGAGAGAGTTTGGCAACAATCATGCCAAATCAAATACATACAGTGCATAAAACTTAACATCATGCAAACCAGCTCTACACACAAAAACTAAAAGTCACATGATAAGACAGAAGGTGTAATGAAAGTGAAAGCGGTCATCTTTTACTTTGGGTTATCTGCATCTACTGACACAAACATTTCATTAAGGAAAAACTTAAAACCGCTTCACCGGTTAAATGCCAGCTTCCTCTCAATATACACCTCACAAATTGTCATCTTTTTAGCTGTTTGGTGTATTGTAAAGGGAGGAGAGGTTACAGGTAGTTAAATGTAACCAATGGGACCAAGCAAAGGCCAGAGCAACATTCAACTGACTCTTTATTCGAAACTGCAAGGACAGGAGATGGAGATGGAGACAGACCAATGAATAGCTAAAACCCCCTGAAGAGCATGATTCATTCTTAGGATATCTCAGACCAAAACGGTTAAGGCTGGGAAAAAGTGACTCTTGAATAACTAATTCCAGGCATGTGAAATTTTTCACTCATGTTTTAAACAATAGTTATTATTGTTGCGTAAACATTCTTTCAAGTACTGAAGAAGAACTTAGTCTAAGAGATTGAGATGGATTTGAGATTTCAATTAAACATCTTTATTCTTTCAACCCCAACCTCCAGCAAACCAATCATCCCCCCATCACTTGGCCATCTGCCTCCTAAAAACACAAACCAATCACTGCTTTCCAGAGACATTCCCAAATGAGCATGCAAGAAATCACTGGCATTGAGCTGCAGCCCCCGAGGGATGAGAAAAGTCAATATCTTTTCAATAGATTGTTGGGGGACATCCTTAAGTCAATGAATAATATACTCTAATATGAAACCTCACAGCTCAACCACATCCAGTGTTACCAGGAAGCCTCAAAACTTTCCCTTGATCTCCTGTTCCAGTGGCTCGGTTTCTTTCTTTGTTAAAAGCACCCCTTAAGGCTCGTCTTATTTCAACCAATGGTGTTCACTGTGGCAATTCCTCTTATGAATATGTAAAGCTCTTTAAGTGGAAGTTAAATGATCAAGTCTTCCTCTACTGACGTTCACAAGTATCTTCCCTCATGCTGCCACTGAGATGAATCAAATTTAACTTGTTCCTGATTCTACTGAAAGACTCTGTTGTGCTTCGAGCCCAAAGGCTTCTGACTTGCTCAGTTTAATGCTGTTTTCACAAAACCTCATGGATTTATATTTTCAAGGCCCATGAAACATTATCATACATACAGAAGGAATGAGTAATTTGTGACGTGGATCACAAAAGAATGAAGTACACATTAAGATAACGGCAAGCTGTGTATAACCTCCATCAAGCCTGTAATATTTAGTTATTTATTTTTTTTAAATATCACATTTTAGAAGAACATTTAAATTTCATAGAAAAACTACAAAAGTTTGCATGCGTTTTGTTTTATATTTGACACATCAGGCTTTTAAGGCCCATATAGTATGATACAAAATATGTGGAGAACCTTGCCTCAATTTGAGGCCCAAACTGAGCAAAAATATGCAATTTGGTGCAGATGCTGTTATTTATATCTCCAAAACGTAAAATAAAATTCTGAAAGCTGGTATATCAGTGAGTTTTTTAGCAGGATAACAGACCACTTACATTAAATGCATGCAAATATCTGTTGTCGCTCTATACCTCCCAATAATATGCATCAGTAAGAGGATAGTTAAATGCTTCGTTTTATGATCAAAACTCTGCAGTTTTAATGGTTTAGACAAAAAAATATATAATAACATAATAACAATACAATGATGACTGACAAACAATTATTCTAAAATGTCTTTTTCTTGCTAAGCATGTATAAACTACAATTCTGAGGGCGGGAAGGAAGTAAAAGATTATGCACAACAGGTTTTTCACCCACGTTTTCACCATATTGATAATTTTAGATGCTTTAATTTCATGCATCAAATACCATACAGTAGAATTTCCAGGATTAAACCAAACATGTGCATAAGCCTAACACTGATGGGGACTAAGCATGCAATTCTACTGAGAATTGCCTCTTAGCACACTTGCATGTGGTAAAGTGGAAGTTGTGGATGTTCATTTGCATGCACTGATTTTAATGTTTTGTTTGATGTACTTGGAAAAGTCATGTCAGCCGTCACCTTTGGCTAACCTACCTCTGCACAACCAAGAATAGGACACTGGGTAACTACTGCCTTCCTTCCCTTCGAACTTGCCTTTCAGATTTAAAATGCAATAATATAACTATAGGTTTGAGGTCGTGTGGATACATCAAACATGTGATTTAACAAACCGAACAATTCTCCAAACAACCCTAATAGTATTTTACCGGCAAAATGAGTCATTTATTAAAAATGGCTGGTGAATTGGGCCCAGTGAGGTGGCCTCCAAACCCCAATTCACCCCAAATTCTGCCCCAGGTTATCCAGTTATCATTTTTCAGCAACAAATAAACTAAACCTGCTCATATTAATGCCGACTTATGTGAGAGAAAAGAAAACTGGTTTTGGGTGCGTGATTTGTCGTTGCTCATGGCAGTGCTAACATTAGCCAGACTGAGTCTTTTCTTCTAAAAGAGCAGCAGCAGAAGCAGCATGCTGACTAGCCTTAAACATAACGTTACCTGTCTCCGCCGGTCCCGTCTCTCTCTTCAAGTATATCGTTTATTCCGTCCAGAAGGTCTGTGTACTGGCCCTTTGTATTGTGTGTTTGAGCGTGTGTGTGTGTATGAGGCCGGCTGTGGATTACAAAAGCTCGTGCTATGCTAGTCCCAGCTAGCCGAGCGGTTAGCGACCCACAAAAACCTCCTCCACAAAAGAGAGAGAAGCGTTTATCTCCCTCTCCCTCTCGTTTTCTTTCCCTGTATGTGTCTCTGGTCGTGCCGCCGGTGTGAGGTGAGCAGTAACGGGCGGTTGGCGGTTTCTCGTGCGCTCGAGAGAGGGCCCCGCTCGCGCCGCGGCCTGTCGCACAATCAAAGATGGCAGAGCGCCAATCCACGAGAGCCTGACGTCACCGCGTACAGGCGCTGCGCAGCGTCAGCGACTGAAGACGCTCCTTTAACATGTGAGACACAGCAGATGGCGCCATTTATACTTTTTGGATGAAGCTTGACTGACTTGTTTTATTAGAACAAAGTACAGGCCTACAAATGTGTACACAAAAGTGCCAGAGTGTGCATAGCAAATCAAAACTTCTATATTCATGAACATATATTTTTTTTATTAGTGTTGTCCAAACAGGTGCTGTAGTTCTTGATCTCCTGTTGGGTCTTGAATATTTCTGAATTTTTTCAAAATGCTAAAATGATTTTTATTGGAATTTTATACATATATTAATATTTGTTTACCTTCTAATATCATTTTCCACATTCACCCAAAAAACGTTGTATATACAATTATATAAAAGATGAACAACTGATTCTTATTTTCTTTACAGAAATATCTAAATCAATGTCCAAATTAAATCTAGCACACTTTTAGCCTAGCTGGATATATACAATGAAATATTTTAATGTAATTATTTAAATAATAATTTTCATGAATACTCCAAGCTTTAGTTTTTAAATGTATTTTGTATGTCTACGAAAAGCTTTTATGAATAGCTGTTTCAGCTATTGTAACATGTTGACGACTCTAAGGGCACTGACACTGACTGAATTTGTTTTTCATAATTTTTAAGGAATAGTTTGTCAAAAAATGAAAATTATGTCATAATTTACTTACAACAGTAAACATGAGCATGCATCGCAACTTAACAATAATAATAAAAAAAACTTACAATGAAATGCATTTTTTATATATATTATTGACTGTGAGCATTGACCCACTGAAATTAAACGTAGTTACACAAAAATTACTGTTATTTTTTTATTTTTTATTTTTCTTATTTCTGTCATTTCTTCATAATAATGCAGTCACATTTTGATATTACTTGGAACAAATCGAATATGCTTAATGGTTAAAATCACTTGTGTAGTCCTGAAAAAGTGTGACTATGTATATTTTTCTTATAATGCTCAGAAAGTTACAAATATATTTACTAAAATTATATTTGTTACATTTTTAATTGAAAGTAATAGCTGGAAGTTGTACATCTATAATGTAATTCAATAAAAGGAGTGAAAGAGTTTAATAGTGTATGCTGGTTTTCAAACAAAAAAACAATTACATACAAAATTACAAGTATAATCAATTTTACATTAAAAAGTATGTTATGCACAAACTGTTTTGTAAATGTGAAGGCACTTGCTGATAAATCAAAGGAATTCAAAAATCAGTTTCAATATTACCATAGCAAATTCACAGAATGTAAGACTGTCACACACTACATTTTCTTTTAATTGTTACAGTTTAACCCGGTCAACTTGTTTTGTCAGATTTTATAAAGCTATGCTATGTTTCTGATTTATACTGCATGCTCACTGTGTGGTGAGTGGCAACGGCACAAAAGCC
>SCHK01305463.1:5455-18434 GCA_004124795.1 Poropuntius huangchuchieni
AATTTTTATGTAACTGAAGTAATGCAAAACATACTTATAGACAGAGAGTGCATATTATGAAAACTGGTAAAACAAATGAAAAATATTTCCGCGATGAGGAGCAAGCACGTGCGCATGGTTGCCAGATTGCTTAAAATAAACAAAACACCATGCAGAAAATGTATTCTTGTAACAACGAAGCTCTGATTTGGGGATTTGAACTCATGATATCTGGCAACCGCACTAATGAAAGCTACCTCATGTCTCTTGCGCGGTAATACTTGACGTAATATTGGATGTTCGGTGTGTTCTTTTGGGAAAGTATGCTTGAATTTGAAATATTCGATATTCACGATATTTTCAAATTTTACATCGTCGTCAAAAATTATTGCGATATTATCGCTAATATTCGATATATTGCCCAGCCCTAATTGTCATGTTTTTAATGGAGTCTCTTATGCTCATCAAGGCTGTATTTATTTGATCAAAAATACAGAAAAATAGTACTGTGAATAATACTGTGAAATATTATTGCAATTTCTAATATTTGTTTCCTATTTCAATACTGTATACTTTAAAATATAATTTATTTCTTTGACGCAGCGCAACATTTAAAACATTTAAAAATTACTTATCCCAAACTTTTGAACGGCACTGTATCTGTATTTACATATTTATATAAATATCTATATTTACATTTTAATTTTGAATGTGACTTTTTATTGTTTAACCTTTATTTTTTATGTAAAAAAAGGAAACACATTTCACACTTACATTTTCTTTAAAAAGAAAGCAATAATAGCCGATAATTATTTAGGAAATCCCAAGGCAGCCATAAATAGCCCTTCAAATTGTACTAATTGTATTCCTACTTTCTCCTTCAAGCCCATAAGTATTTCTGATCTTTATTGTTATTGATGTGCAGGTGTCTGCTGAGAGTGAAGTCAATAAGATGACCAATGCCAACCTGGCTGTGGTGTTTGGGCCCAACTTGCTGTGGGGGCAGGATGCTTCCATGACACTCAGCGCGATCGGACCAATCAACAACTTCACCCGCATCCTGCTCGACCTACATCAGGAGGTCTTTATCCAGTGAGGAGTGGGATTATTGTCCTTCCCCGTTCCATAGCTTTGCTCCTCTGTTGCTGTGTCCCGTCCTTCGTGTCTCCCTCAGTATTGCCAAATGCATGAGTATTTTAACTGGGTGAAGCTATGAAAAAAAGGATACTGGAGGGCACAGAGCGGTCAAGCTGTCACAAACGTTTAGGCTGTGATCAAATTCTGACAATCGTCTCCTTTTCTCTCCTGCAGAAGTCATGTAGCTGTTGTCAGACTTAATGGTACTGCACAGGCACAAGAGTTTTTATATGGTCTGTTAGCAGAGGCCTAAATCAATAAATCAACAAAGTGTACAGGTAGCTGCTTTTGTTTGTATGTTTTGGTAGCTCATCAGCTTAATTTGGATATCGTTTGTTCGACTTGACCGAATTCATTTCAGTTTATTTTTCCAAGAAGTAAAATTAGACTACATGCACATGTCTTCATTTTTGTAAGCCATAGTTAGCACAAGCTATGGACAAGTATAAAGCACTACTACTCAAACTTGAAACACTTATTTTAAACATGCTTATTTCTTATTACATAAATATATGATATTATGTATTGTCTCAAAGAACTTTCATTCAGTCTTCATTTATATTATCATATCATTATATTATTTTTTCTATAATCTTTTCGTCTTTTTTGTGGTGTCTCAGTGATTCCAGGAACAGGGCAGATGCTTATGGCCAGCACAAATTTCCTGATGCTGAAAAGTTATTTTTCTGATCAAAACCTCCGCTTCTTCTATCTGTATGTGTGGAGTTGTGTGTAATTTGTGTGTGTGGTCTGTTCAGTAATTCCGTTGTTTTATTCTACCCCAGACATATTTATTTTGGCCAAAGATTATGTGGTTAAAATGTTTGTGTGATCTACTGCCTGTCTGAGACGGTGCCATTACATGTGGGCGCATTTGAAACAAAAGCCCATATCAAGACAGAAATAGCAAAGAACAATTTAATGTCATTTTGTCCTCTTAGTAAAATTATGGTTTTATCTATGAGGAAACATATCATAGTGCAATGAGTTATTAATGGAGTGCATAAAATCCAAGTACAGCAACATTTAGTTGTATCACAGGGCTCTGTACGTGTTCGCTTTAATTTTATGATTAATGGATTTGAATCGTACGGATTTCGCACAATTGAGTCTGGTGTCATGGGTCTGAAGTCCAAAAGAACCATAAAGTAGGTACTTGGGCACTAATTATTTAGCACTAATGAGTTAAGTGTCATATGCCTTGATATTGAATTGTAACTGTTTACTGTGTCATGTTAATGTCCTATTCATGTCAATCCATCCAAGCATTGACATGTGGACCAGTGGCTTAAATAGTTTTAGACAAGCGTCCTCAAACCCAAGTGTCTGTGTGCCTTAATAGAGTGAACTGGCGATGATATTAGCTGTTAAATTCCCTTTCTCTGGACAGATCTGTGAACTTTGTGCCATTTTGTTGTACCTGTATCCAAACATCTACCTGTTTACCTGTACTGTAGTGTATTTCTGGTTTCCAGGTGGAACTTTGCATTACTTCTTTTGTGAAGGTTCTTCCATTTTGGCTGTTCAAGTGTATTCTGTGCTTTTGAAATCTTTACTTTTGTATATCATGTTGTGATTTCAGAGTAATAAATTGTTGGAGATGGTGTAATATTTTTCCCTCTGTGGGTTTCTTTTATAAGCTTTAGAACATCCCCAGGTTGTGAGCAAATAAAAAACACTTTTACCACAGTTTTCTTATAAAAGTAGGAAGATATTTTTTAATTGGATTTTACATATCTGTCCCAAAAATAACTACCCTGTGAGTATATTTAGAAACTAATTCTAAATACAGGTAATCATATCTTATTTTGGAACACAATCATTGCCAACAACATCATCTAGAAAGTGCAGAAATGGCATATAAAGAATACAAACGACAACATGATTACATAGTTAAAGGTCGCACGTGCTATTTTTGCACAATTTAATTTTTGAGGTAGTCTTCATATAAAATGGATCTGTTGCACTGGAAAGAATTGTGTTATTTGAAGTTGGAGAAACAGGTCGTGCCCTGCTTATAAATGCGCATGTGTGTGTATTTGACAGAGCAGAGGTGTGGGTAATGGTAATTCGTGTGCGTGTCTATAATGTGAGAGGGACTGTGTGATGATGTGTATGCACTGTTCCTGTAGAGAGGAGATTCTCTGGCTCCTCACACCCAGCTGAAGCTCAGTTTCAGGGGCTGTAGAGCTCACTAGAGGATACAGAGCCTTGCTGACCTGAAGGGGACACAAAAGTTAATTCCCACATTGAACTTGCATCCAGTACTTCCACAGACTCAGTGCATTGATATTCACCTGCTCCAGGCCAGTGAAAGCCACCCCGAGGTTCACTCCATTTCGGAAGAACGTCAGTGTTCCCGCGCTCAAGTCCAGCAAAACCCCAATGACTGTATTTCTTTCATAAAAAGGCTCTGTGTATTTTCGACTTCTCCCATTATGCCAGATGAAGCCTTTGTATGATAGACCCCAGCTCTCACTGTCGATGCCTTTGAAGAAAGAAACAGGACGGTCACACCAATAACAAAGTTTCAATGACTCAAAGAAAAACATTGTGTGTTTTTGTACACTCTGCTTGTTCTGTACTTTTCCTCCCTTGTTTATTTATGTGGCATTGATGGGACAAAATTCCTGTTTGATAATTAGATTATGTAATTTGTGTATCATCAACCTGAAGGAGTTTGTCTGTGTTGAGTGGAGCTGGGCTGGGCTGATTTGGCTGAAGAAGAACATGAGCATTCCTAAGAGGAATATGACTCACCTATGAGGTTAACAAACTTTTGATCCCCTGTGTGCAGAAGTGCATTTTGGGTACCAACCCCCACCATCACAGAGCTTCCATATGGAGGCTCAAGGAACTCAATCTCCCAGTAATGCTCACCATGAGTGAAACCTTACACAGAAATATGCGTGGTAATCGATTGTTATCAGAAAATTCTGCCACAACACATGATAGTTATCCTCAGGACTACTAAGCAATACTCTACTAGAGCATAATAAAGGCCTTGCTAACTTTACACTTGCTAGTTAAAAATTAACTTGAACCAGGCTTGTTGCAAAGGAAACTAGCACTTAATGTTCAACTACTTATCACTGAACGTCTATACTCCAAAAACAGTTTCGGCCTGATTAAATGTAACATTGTATTTGATAATAATAAAACTAGCTGACTTGTGAACAACAAGAACTCACTAGTCTCACCTTTGGTGCCTCTGACTCCAGCAGTTCCTTGACTGTCCAGCAGAGGGCTGATATGAAAATATACGGCTTGTCGGCACAGAGACAGATGAGCATCAGGAGATTTACTGTCAGGATCCCATTCCCAACTCTCCCAGGTGTGACCTCGAAAAGAGCGCAACATTTGCTCTCTACAACACACAGCATGCATACATATCAATGATTGTACTGTAAAAAAAAAAAAAATAAAAAATAAAAAAATCTATTTATCCAATATCCCCATTACCAGAAGCAAAAAATAGTTTGCTATCAATTGAATACTTCTAAGTTAATACATAAGTTATTACATACAGCCGACGAGTGTACTATGCTGAGATATCTAGATTATTGATTTTCAAAGTGCGGAGACGTTCAGACGAGTGAGCACGACGTACACATCACGTACACATCTAACGTTACTATAGAGAAAACATACGTGACTTACCAAGTGTACACTAAATTATGTAATCCGAGGTGTAATGAAGAAGAAACGAAAACTTTCTTTTAGACACTTGAAATCCGCTTTTAAAAAGGAATAAAGGCTACGCAGTACCTGTGAGTGTTCAGACAGCTGGACCACAGAAAAACATTTCACAACTGCTGTCAAAACAACACTGGATTTATCTAAATATGTAAGTAGGCGTGTATTTCGGCGCTCATGAATTTTAAAATAGCCTTTGGTGACGTCGCTTGGTAGCCTTCCAGTAACGCACCCTAATTAATATTCATAAGCTAAGCCTTCGCCAATCCATTGGGCGAACGTCGAGCTAGCGATTATTCATTAGCTACTGAACTCCAAGGTTTGCCTAAAGGAGACACAATGTTTTTGAGCAGTTCAGCATACAGGGAAAACAAAAACAGGCCTGTCTGAAATAAATCAGTTTATTACACAACATTTACATGCCATATTAACAAAGTGAGGAGAGAAAGAAGACGCTTAAAATAATAAAAGAAGGTCCAGCTCCTAATGACTTGCCAACATAAGCTTTAAAATAAAAAAAGCATTCCTCACCATTTAAAGACCTGACGAGTAGTAATGATAAACTGTCCCTAACTTTAAAAAAAAATGAAAAGATGAAAAGTTATGGTAAAATGCATTTACAGGAAGCAGGTAAGTAGAGACAGACTCACAATTCACTGTTGTCAGTGTTCACTGTAATGTCGTTCATGTTTAAGCCTATAAAGCAAAACTGGACATATTCTCAGATTACTCACGTTTTCCCTTGAATTAACATTGTAAGAGAATTCAGACGGTGCCAGCGGTACAATAAGAGAAATCTTCTTCAGTGACTAATCAGTGAACTGCATGTGGTGTTGTTATGAGCAAAACAAAAATAAAGGCTGGTACAGGTTTATACATTCATTACAGTGAGCTTTACTTACACAGTTCTGCTATTTTAATAAATACAAGGGTTGGAAAATTTGATGTTGCTCTGTTCCTGAAACTGATGTTGCTCTCCTTATACCTCAGTTCACTTTTTTCTTGAATGATGATTCTCTTCATAGCTCATTGCACAAGGAAAAACTGACACAAAACATGGTTAATGTAGACATCCAATGAGGGATGCTTCAGTGAAGGAAGCAAGAAGAGTAAAGAAGTTGTGAAGGATGCAATCTCTGTTCTGTTTTATTGTAGCGTGTCCACAAACGCATCAAACTCGTCAATGTTCTTCTCATAAATGGCCAGTTTCTCTGGAAGGGAGTCCTGCAAAAATACAAAACATCAAATAATGAACACATCAGAATGTTACTATGGCATGAACGTAAATAAGTCACCCAATGTATAATTTTTATACAGATTTTTGTATACAGTTTTTAAGTGAACTACATATAAAAAAAATACTTGCAATTATTTAAATGGTTCTTAATTTTATTGTCCACACAATAAAATTTAAATTAGGACATTAACACCAATTCTGGTTTGGTGCTAAAAACTAGCTGTAATGTAATTTTACCTATAGCATAGGAACACTTTCCATGTCTCTATGTATGTTCTCATGCCTTTAAAGGTCAACCTGTCCCATATAGACTTCAAAAATGTTCAGTATGTGCTTTGAAAATAATTTGTTTGTTTCTCACCAAATCCTCAGCCATAGACTGAGCGCTGACATCGATGGACAGGCTTGCAAGTTGAGGAGGGTTTTGAAACTCTCTATAGAAAGTTCCCAGATCCATTGGCAGAAGGTCATCCTTAGAGAATGCTGGTTTCTGTTTGGGACACAAACACAGAACTGGTCTTTAAGCATAATATTGACAATATTTAGCTTTTACCATACACTTAGAACAATATCTGGTCCTGGAGGGCCACTGGCCTGTAGAGTTTAGTAGCTACCTTTATCAAACTCACCTGCCTGTAATTTTTAAGCAATTCGGCAGATTTAAGTTAGATTTTTCATGTGTGTTTATTGAGGAGCTAGTCTTTTCTTGTTTTTACTTCTTTAGTAACATCTGTATTGATTTTAGCCCAACACTAGAGCTCTGATCAGCACCAGAACAGTGCTGCTATGTTATGCAGAAACAGATTAAAAAAAAAAAATAACATGATCAAGCAGGTCTCTTTGGGCCTTTCTTAAGCAACATCAACTCACTAGCTTCAAAGACTTCCAATTGGTGTGGGACACTGCATCATTCAACATAGTGTATTTATGAAATAAAAATAAAGGAGAGTAAGGTCTTCTTCAGATTTATTAAACATCAAGCATATGTAGCTTTCTCTCAGGTCAGAGTCTAAGTTTCTTTTTTTGATGAATAATTGACTTGTCAGGATCACTAGATGCTCTGTCAAGGGCTTGATTAAACTCCTTTCTGCTGTCAAAACTCTCACAAGAGGAATCAAAAACAACAAAATGCCTACCAGTACCCATCTCTCTGTTACTCAACAGTTCCATTTCACTCAATCTACTGATGCAGTGCCTTTCAATGTGCTCAATGTTACATAGTTCTCAATATCTGGAGAGGAAAGCAGATCTTGATAAGTGTATTTTTATTATGTGTTGGTACACTTACAAAGTCAACCATGACAAAGTCGTCTTGCGGCTGCCCCCCGCTGTGGCTCGAGCTGTTTGAGTGCAGGCTGCCTTGCAAGGGAGAGGAAGGAGCCGGGGATGGAGGAGGGTGCACCTGCAAACAGAGAATAACACCTCTAAATCACACATACACAAAAAAAGCCATAAGGTGACATTGGACGATGCAGTGGGTTTTCTTAATTTGAAATGCATAGTAAGTGTGGGTGTTTTTTTGCTTTCAATACCATTGGGTCATTCTCCTCCAGGTCATAGGCTCTCGGAGCGAATGCAGCAAAAGGTAGATCCAAACTGGTTGTTGTCACCTGAGTTACACAACACATCAGAATGCATGACATGCTGAACATGACAGTGACTTTTTACACTTATCAGTAGTACCTTTTATATTATGCACTTATTAAACAAGTTACTATCAAGGCTTGACTTAACAATATGAACAAATACAAGCTTAATATATACACTACCCTTCAAACGTTTGGGGTATGTACAATTTAAAAAAAAAAGAAATGAACAAATGTAGTCATAAAGAATGCATTAAACTGATCAAAGGTCACAGTTACAACATGTAAAATGTTACAAAAAGTTTGAAATTTCTATTTCAAATAAATGCTGTTATTTTGATCTTTCGATTAAATAAAACAATTCGGAAAACAAAGTTCACAATATTAAGGTGCGCTATGTTGCTGAACATTGACAACAATAATAATAATAATAATAATAATAATAAGAGGAAAGGTTTCTTGCATATTACATTGTTGTCTGAAGCATCATGTGACACTGAAGACTGGGGTAATGGTTGCTGAAAATTCTGTTTTGCCATCACAAGAATAAATACAATTTTACAACATATTAAAACAGAGAATTGTTTTTTTGATTGTAACAACAGTTTTTACTATTTATGATTACATTTAACCTAGGTGAGCATTAGAAACTCTTATCAAAAACATTAAAAACCTCACAGACCACAAACTTTTGAATGCTAACTGAATGCTTAAAGGGATAGTTCACCCAAAAATGAAAATTTGATGTTTATCTGCTTACCCCCAGGGCATCCAAAATGTAGGTGACTTTGTTTCTTCAGTAGAACACAAACAAAGACAAGTGACGCGTCAATGTGCTCTGGCATTGTTTACTCCTTCATGCGCCGACTGTTGTGAACGTGCTCAGGACAGTTGGACATTGTGGTGGATCACAGGTAAAAAACGATAAATACTCAATGTATCGTCACGTGCCACAGAGTTTAATTGGGTTTTGTCTGTGTATGTTTTTTTGACTCTCAAAGCCGTGAGTCCCATTGACTGCCATTATATGACTGACAGACTGCAACAAATCTTCGTTTGTGTTCTACTGAAGAAACAAAGTCAAACCTTGGTCAAAACCTTGGTCAAAACCAAAGTCAAACCATCCATCTTGGATGCCCTGGGGGTAAGCAGATAAACATCAAATTTTCATTTTTGGGTGAGCTATGCCTTTAACTGCTCAGTAGTTTATGTAGATTTTTATGAGAATGTAACTATTTCATGAAGGTAATTTATTAATTTATTAAAAATTATTAATGTATTCTAACCTGAGTGGTGGCTTTGTTGACAAAAGCCCCAACTTTCCTGGTGAAGGTGGTCTCTAGAGCATCAGCGGGGGACACGGTCTTCACCTCGCTACCACACACACACAAACATGGAATCAAATTTTGCTGAACTGACAAATAAAAAAATCAGCATTGAACAGTCCGAATCTCCTCACACTCTTACCTATTACAGGATGTGGGTGGTGCTGGCTGAGGGGATTGTCCAGTGGGGCATGAAGGGATGCGACCATGCTCAGCTGCAGTGCCATGAGTAGGCTGAGCCGGCATCTGTGGGACTCCACCTTCTTTGCCGGGCACAACCATCTGATTAGAAAGAGACACATACTTTGTCACCTCAGTCAGGTCAAAACAACACACACATACGTCTGTAAACAGGTGCAAATAATTCCATGCAGCTGTTCTACATCAGAACGGATGAGGGGCATGAAGTAATGATAGGGAAAGTGGTGCTTTTGCATGTGCGTATGCACTGGTGTGTTGTGTGTTGTACCTGGTGAGGATGTGCAGCAGCAGTACAAGCCGTAGGATGGCACAAATCTACAGTTCCCAGGGCAGGAGTCTGATATGACAGGCGAGAGCTGTACAGCTGAGAGACAGAGAGAGATTCATATCACAATAAGAGTCAAACGTCAGATCAAGAGGCCTTTTTAAGTCTGGACCTGTATAAACCTCACTGCAGAGCAGAGAGCAAGAAGGATCAGAGTAGTTATCAGAGCAAACACACAAATGCTTCAAGTAAAAGAGCAGGCAGGTCAGCTCAAGGAGAAGGCAGCAGTGATTGTGTGCATTTGCCTGAACAGTGCTCAAACAATCTCTTGTGTGAGTGATACTGTATAATCCTCTTAATTAAAAGGTTATACAAGGTTATGAGGGGTAAGCAGTGGAGTATAGGTTATTGGGGTAGGCCACACACACTTTTTACTTTAATGAATCTATCAGCTGCATGCGTGTACACACACTTCTCTCTCACACACACTGGACTCACTTGCTGTGAGATGCCAAGCCCCATGAGGGGAACCTTCAGTGTGGCCATCAGAGTCGGCTTAGGTGTCTTAAAATGTGCCTGACTTACTGTACACACACACTACATGCACACAGAAAGAAAGAAAGAAAGAAAGAAAGAAAAACAAGGGCAACAACAGAAATGAAAGCACTACCACAGAAAGAGATAATGGGGAGAGAGAGAAACTAGTTCCATGGTCACATAATTGACTTGTAACGCTAGTCTTCTGCACCCCCCAATAACACACAAAGAGCATTTTGTGGAACTGAAGATTTTGGAATATTTTTGTACTGAAGCAATTCTCTAAAACCAGTATTATTTGTATACTATTATTTATTTTATATTTTAATATTTTATTTAGCCATTGTTTATTTCAGCTTTATGTCAATTAGCGAATTTAGTTAACAAAAACAACACTAATCAAGACAGCAGACTAACCAAAGAGCAAAAAAAAAGAACTGTAAATAATATAAATGTACTGTACTTAGCAGCAATCTCAAATCCTATTCATGGCTGGAGGAATATAAAAACTATAATCACATTTAAAGGATGAGACCTGCTGAAAGAGACTCATGAATGAAAACAGCTTATCCATTATGAGAGGTTAACAGTTAATCTCTTAATGACAGGCTGCACTGCACCTGTACTGAAGCCTGGCCTGTACAAGGAAGGTGGTGAAGGATTATTTTTAATGGGATAGATAGAAAGGTGATAGAGACGGCATTACCTGTGATGGTGGGGAGGTGGAAAAGGATGTGGTGCACACCTCCTGAGAGTCTTCTATTCCTGCATAAGTCCCTCCCTCATCTTCTCCAGGTGCTCTAAGAGAGGAAAAAAAAGAAACAGCTGGTTAGAGGCCAGAGGACAAGAAAGCAGAGTCATCAGTTTGAATCCCTGTGCTATCAATATGTAAAAGTGATTTTATTTTGGATTAATGGTTTAATTCCAACTTATTCTGAAAGCTGAAAAACAGTTTGGGGTTGGTAAGATTTTTTAAACGTTTTGGAAATTAGTCTCTTGTGCACACCAAGACCACATTTATTTGACCAAAAGTGAAGCACCTTCAACAATTAGTAAATGTGCACTTTTAAATGTGTAAAAGTACACTTGTAATAATTTATCATGAACATTACATAAAGTATATAAAATAAGCTACACATTATTTCACATTTAATAATGTGAAATGTGAGTAATAATTTCACATTATTACTTAAAACAGTAATAATGTGCAATATTATTACAATTTAAAATAACTTTTTTTATCTTAATAAACATTACAATGTATTTACTCCTGTGATTATAAAGCATAAATTTTTTTTTCAGTTGTCATTCCTTCAGAAATCATTCTAATATGCCCATTTTGGGCCCAATAAACATATCATATTATTATCAATGTTGAAAACAGTTTAGTACTTATTGAATATTTTGTATACTATATGTTTTTTTTGTTGTTTTTTTACATAATTCTTTGATGAATAGGGGGTACAGCATTTATTCTTAAATAGAACTGTTTTGTAACAATGTAAAAATATTCACTGTCACTTATGATCAATTTGTGCCTTTGCTGAATAAAAGTATTAAAAAAAAATTCTCACCCCAAATCTCTGAACAGCAGCCTATCTATACTGTGATTATGTGATTATTTATTTACGCACCTGTAACTGCAGGGATGCATGTGTGCCATATTAGTGAAGGGACGCTCCACAAAATGATCAATGATGATACCCATGATAGGGCCTGTCCTCTCAAATTGCCTGCGAGACACACAAGGACAATATATTGCACAACACTACTACAAAACTATGAAGAACATCTGAATACTTGAATGTGTTGCATTAGTGCTGGGAGGTTTGACCAAAAAAATATGTATCACTTTTTTTTAGGATTGTGGTGGTTTTGCGTTTATAACCGCTTTTTTCCTTGAATGGGCCTTTGTACGAATCAGAATTTTAACCACCAGTGTTTTAATCAAAACAAACCAAACAAAGAAGGGACTGCACGTTTTTGATTTAAATTATACTGTATAATTTCACATTTTAAAGCAAAAACAGAAAAGTCTGACTTTAGCTTTGCGAAAGTACATAAAAACGAAACAAAAAGAGCAAATGGGCTGAATGAGAACGCAAACTCTCTCTCTGACAGCAGGTGGCTAAGTGATAGCAGCAGTGTAGCGTTTCCTTGGTTACCGCTGTAAACAAAGCAGCACTGCGCTTATGAAACTACTTTAATACGCATATTAAATGGAGGCAAGATGAAAAGAAAATACCATCTAAACTTTTCTGAGGACAGTCAGTTCACCTCAGAAATATATTCATATAACCTCCACACTCCCAATTCAGTAATTAGGAATTTCTTGCAATATTTCTCGCATCGTGAACAGTGAACTTGCTCTGTCTGCTACAGTATTTTGCCCTCTTTGTATTGCGACCTCTGCCAGGTATGAGAAGTAATCATCACTATTCTTTAGTTTTTATTCAGCCATTATTCTGGCATTACATGGATTATCCACATCCGGTATACATTTAAGCTACATTTACCCACCTAGTGGAAGTTCGTCATAAAAGACAGGGCGTGTTATGAACGTGTAATATGATCAAAGTCTCTTTGACATGATTGACACTATGAGCAGCGAATGAGCTTCCTCTGAGCCAGCACAGCGATCGTGGAAGAGAAAACACAGACAGACAGCGCTGGAGCAGGGTCAAGGCTAGTAGGGATACAGCTGCAGGCAGCTACTGGGAACACACTGTACAACAATAATTACTGTTTTTGCATTATTGTAAGGGGTAGGTTTAGGGTTGATGTAGGTGTACATGTTAATAAAACACAATCTAATAGGTGGTACATTTAATTTAGTGTAAATCGAAGGAAAATTAATAAAAATGATCATGTATAAAGAAATATAAAGTAGACATATGTAAAAATATCAATACTTCTCCAAGTATGCACACTTTTGGACTATAAGCCCCAGGGCCGCTGCTGGTCAAATGGGTGCCCTAAGCAGGATTGTATTGTTGTGCCCCCTCCCTCAAATATT
>SCHK01305568.1:1350-12240 GCA_004124795.1 Poropuntius huangchuchieni
TAAATCCTCGTTTTGTGTTTCTAATTCATGAACAGCATTTTGTTTTGTTCTCTCTCTGCACTCGTCAGTAATCACGCAACGCGAACGTATTACGTCATCTGCTTGAACTGCTTCCGGGTTTCAGAGTTGGCAGAAGTGAGAGAAAAGCGTTTATAAAGCATGTACGTTGTTATATTTTTTTTTAAATGACCAATCGTTTCGCTAGATAAGATCCTTATTCGTTTTCTGGTAGCGTTCATAGTTCTTTTAAAGCTGCACTGAAACCGTAACCGGAGTTCATGACGTCTGCTATATGCTGAAATGTTTCGATCAAAAACCTAAATTTCTTTTCGACTGAAGACAGAAATACATACACATCTTGATGACATGGGGGTGAGTAAATTGTCATTACATTTTTACTTTGAAAGTGAACTAATCCTTAAAATAATTTCTTCTTCCATCATCTATGTGATGAGTGACAAGCTAAATACCTCACAGCGTTAGGCCCTCTATGTCATAAACGCATCCCTTCAGACCTGCACTAGCCACAGATAAAGTGTGTGATGTACTAGTTTTTCACACTCTCCCATCTCGCTGTGCAGCAGAAACTCTCCAACACTGGCAGAGGTGATAAATTTGAACAGCTTCCATGATAACTACATCTAAACATCAGGGGAGCTCTGGAGCACAAAGTAGATTTCCACCTCCTCGTTCCTCCCTCTGAAACTCAAATCTTCTCATAGAATATCAATATATACACACTTCAGATGTGTGTTACAGCATTACATCGAGTCAAGATGTTCTGAAGACACTCAAAACACCTAGCAACCACATAGCAACACCTTACACGGTAATTTTATCCATTATTTTGTCTCCTGTAGTTCTTTGTCTAAAGGTTACATTCTGTATTCCCTTAATCCATACTAAGATGCTGTCCTTCCACATTATACAGTTTGCTAATCAAATTAAAGGACACTTTAATTGTGTGCAGTGGTTTAGAAAGAGTAGGTGTCAATCTGATGCGGGCCGTGGAGGTCATGTCATTATTGGTATACAAACACTGTTTAGTCAGTGGACCACGCTTTTACTTCTGCATACTTATACACTCTTAAAAATAAATGTGCTTAAAAGGTTGTTCACAGCGATGCCATAGAAGAACCATTTTTGGTTCCACAAAGAAACATTCGGACGAAGGTTCTTTAAAGAACCATCTCTTTCTTACCGTTTTCTAATCTGAAGAACCTTCTTCAACCACAAATAACCTTTTGTGTAACAGAAAGGTTCTACAGATGTTAAAGATTCTTTATGTCATCGTGAAGCACCTTTATTTTTAAGAGTGTATAGTGGTGCTTTATTCAGAAGAAGGTCTCAAAATATTTGGTGAACTGATGAAACATTTTGAGCCATTTACAGTAACTATCACTAAACATCCCACAATCAATTCCCATTACTTTACTCATCAGTGAGACTGCCTTGTTATATTTTTGGTTTTTGTTAGCAGTGTTGTACTGGATCTATGTTCTTTATGAACACTTTTTTTGTGGTTTAATCTCTAACTTCTTACTGGGAAATTTAAAATTCTTATCTTCATCTAATATTCTAACGTACCCATTTTATGATTGTGCATACATTGTGAAATGCCGCCATCTAACGACAAAATATGAAACTGCTTTATGACTGCATTACTCATTTATCCTATCTATAATGTGTTTATTGATTTGCTACATAATAAAACCTATTTAGTTGTTTTTCAAATTTTAACATTCACAGTTTAATGTAAAGTATATTACTGTATGTATGTGAAAGTTCTCGAAAACCGTAAGAATTTTAGTCGTGTTGTCATTTATTTGAACATTTTTGTGAAGACACTCTATAACAATGAATCAAATTAGAGACAAAAATGATTTAGTATAACGTAAATACAACTGTAAAAAATAGTGTAAAACAGTTTCTGACTCTTATTTACAGAAATAGCATCTGTTTCCACACTTTTTTTAAATATCTAATAGCGTGCACCGGAAGTGTTTCAATGGACCAATCAAAATGTTCATACCTCAGAGAACCAATCAGAGCGATTACGTATGATGACGAAACAAGGCGGGAATTTTTTC
This sequence comes from Poropuntius huangchuchieni, assembly GCA_004124795.1. Taxonomy (NCBI): domain Eukaryota; kingdom Metazoa; phylum Chordata; class Actinopteri; order Cypriniformes; family Cyprinidae; genus Poropuntius; species Poropuntius huangchuchieni. Next base: position 3,441 of record SCHK01305568.1, read on the forward strand.
ATCAGACTTTTTACAAGCTCTGGTGCGTCTTATTAAACGCTCAGAACTCGCTCAAATCAGATGCTCGCTCATTAAAATCATATAATCTCCGCGTCTGAACACTTAACGTGAATTTCTGAAGAAATGAACGCGACAGCGGAGCTACAAATGAACACGGAATCCGTTAGTGATCATGAGCACGTCAAAGTTACGCCACGGCAAAGGGGCGTGTCTTTACGGAGAAGGTAAACAAATACGTCAACTCTGCAAACGTTCAATACAAATCTGTTTAAACATGAATAGCAACGTTTGTTTACTCCATACAGACCGCCAGATTCCAGATGTAACGCCAGGAGCGTCAATTCAGGTTTTAAATCTCCAGTACGTAAGGTTAAAGTTTTTTTTAATTGAATCATATGTATTCAGAGGACTACTGTAATACTATGTGATTTTACCACAGTAAGTTAGTAGCCTGTGATGCATAGACGTATTACAACGGAGTATTCATGGGAATCTGATAAATACAAAACACGCATGATACTTGTTGTGTAATGTAACTGATAACAGACATCAGATTAATGTTGATATGCATATGTGATGAGCTGTCTGTGGTCTGTCACAGGTTCAGAAGCCTAGTATGGTGAAATCTCCAGTGTGCCCTGAGGAAGATGTCCAGGAGCTCAAGAAAACACTTGATCGGCTGGATTCAGAGATCACCTTGTTGGAAAAGGAGTAGGTAGTGAATGTGGGGGGAAAAAGAGATACAATATGCCGTTGTATGTTCATACTGATGATAGTATGGAATATTAGATTCAGAAGTGTTTTGGGAGATTCTTAAACTGCACTGCAGAAAAAATATAATGTAGGAGATGGCAAGTGATTCCATTAGAGTTGGTTAGAACTCATATGCAACATTTGAAAGGAATAAATTTACCTATACATTAAATTTCTCATCGTTCCAAACCTGCATGACATTCATTTTTTTTTTCTTTTTCTTTTTCTTCTTTTTTTGTGGCACACTGAATATGTGCCTAAGACCATCCTTCATTTTCTATTTAGTGAAATTGAACTCAGTGAAATGAAATAATGAAAGTTGCACTGTTGACCCCTTGATGCCTACTAAATCATATAGGAAACCATCTTCTAAGGCCTCTAAATTATTAACATGGTTAAAGTTTTGTTCAAAAAAAGTATTATACACAGTCCACTACATGCCTTCTGTCATATGATTGATAATTCATAGCTTTTTTTTTTTTTAGCAATGTCCACCTTTAGCTTCAAGTTCATGTGTCTTTTTTATGCGAACTCTTATATAACGTAGACATTCTTTTTATAAAGAACAATTTCTATATTGTTAGTAATATTTCATGAACACTAACTGGACTGAAGCAACTTAGGTTTACTTGATCATCCATACATCTTTTTTTTTTTTAATCATGTTAAATTGTGAGTAGTATCAAATATGATCGATCAGTCTTTTAAGGAACTTTTATTTGTTCATCTCTCAATCGTCATTATATGTTCGGAAACTACAGAGCTTTTATCATAAAACTAAGCATTTAAATATCATCTTACAAAGACATTGTAGTGAGATATAGAGTGTAATCTAATATGTATATGCATTTGATGTAAGTAGTCTTATACTGTTATAAAGTTTTCATTGATTTACATTACATCAGAATTTCAGCTACCTTTTTGTCAATTTAAATATCAGCAACTAAAAATTTCTAATTTTTGCACAGTTTGTGCTTCTGAATAAAATGTATGTTTTTTTTTTTCTTCCTCCTTGCATATTCTGCCATAAATATAGCTCAGTTTATTTGTATACATACACATTAATTTGATACACACACACACACATATAACTGTTAATATATGAATATATAAAATATCTAAAATGCATCTAAAACAATCTGGTTCTTTGTTGTTAGTTACACTGTTATACTACCTAAGAAAAGAAAGTGCTTCATTGTGATTTATTGTCGTATTAAACCGAGCTTGTGTTCCTCTGTTCTTGTGTTTGTAGAGGATTTGTTGTACAAGAGCTGGATCAACACATCGACCTGCTGCACGAATACAATGACATCAAAGACATCGGACAAACTCTGCTGGGCAGATTAGGTAAGACCTGATAGAACAATCATATGTTTAATAGTGAACGCAATCTTTGGTCTGATACTCAACATATTTCACATTTCATACAGTTGTATCTGTTTATCTCCTCTCCATAAACACTTGTGGCCTACACACATCTCCCATCCCACTCATATAAGTGGGTTACAGCCTCCATACGCTTGGCATTTCTGTCTAGTGTCAGGATTATGATAATGGTATCCTCTGGTATTATCGCTGCATTCTGTAATATAATAGACCCTTTCAGACTCCCAGCATGCTGAGTTTCTTGCCCGCTGCAGCCTTGCTGTGACTTCAGCTGGTCTGAGGGCCAGAGGGGGTCTGTGCCACGTCATTCTCCCCCATGTGATCACTGACAAAGACAACTGTCTTTCTGTGTCTCTCTCAGCCGGCCTGCGTGGAGTGACCACACGAGACTTGTACAGTCACTTTGGCCTCGAGTTGGACGACTGACTGAGCTTCATGAGAGGAGATAGAGCAACTGGAAGGCATCTTAATACTGTTAGTGTTATATCTTTGTATTTATAGCAAATACACCAGGTTGTTTTCTTCATGCTGTTGTGGTGGATGAGAGAAATTGAGTGAAATTTAACATGCTTAAAGGAGTAGTTCAGCTAAAAATGATAATTTGCTGAAAATGTACTCGCCCTCAGGATGTCCAAGATTTAGATGAGTTTGTTTCTTCATTGGAAAAGATTTGAAGAAATGTTGAAAAACCTACATTTTTCCTCACATTGTGTTTGTGCCAAAAGCAAGGTGGTTTTCTTCATGAGAGTATGAAAATCTGTCTACGCCCATAAACTTATCCAAATATGGTGAATTAAAGGAATTACATTTCTGTCACCTTCATGTTGTTTCAAAACTTGTACGACTGACTTTCTTAGTGGAACCCAAAATGAGATGAGATGAAACTTATAAAATATTCAAAACTCTTATTTAGACTTTTACAGCCCGTTTGCATTGCATGACAAAGAGCAGCATGAACATTCTTCAAAATAATTTATTTTGTGTTCCACTGAAGAAAGTCAGTCATAAAAGTTTGGAAGTTGGGACAGTGTAAATAGTCGTAACAAATGTTTGTTTATGGATGAACTATTCCTTCAAGCAAGTCCTGTGGCAAAATAGTTTATCTATGCATTACAGTTGGTTTACAATTTCAGTTTATTAACTACATAGAATGAACAAATGTATTTATTTCAAAGTTTATATGCCATATTTGTGTGATTGCTCAAATGTTTTCTTACAAAAACTGATCCAACTGTGTTAAAGTTGAACTAAATACACTTTATGTAAGTTAAGATAGCGAATATTGGACTGTGTCTCAATATTTTTGGATAGCATAGATAAAACCATCTGCTACACTGATAGTAAATTTGCCTCGTAAAACTGACAGTTGTAAAATGTTGTCAAACATGATATCCGAAGTGAAGTGGATACACGAAATCAGAACAAGAAATGTCTTGTTGTATCTATTACCACATGCAATTTTAATTGACCATTTACGGACATGCCAAAAAAAATAAATGTTCTAAAACCCATTTTATAAGGGATTAAAAAATAAGAGGCATTTGTGACGTCAGTCAAAAAGGTAAATTGTTTAAGCGGCAGGGCTGGTAATTTACATTTAGATGAAAGATTATTAGGATGGATTTTTTTTTTTATGCATAGTAATTTGTACTGATTGTGCACAATAAAACCATAAATATGGTCAAATTGGTTTTTGCATCGTTAATAATCCAGACAATTTTTCCAAAGAGAAAGTAGATAAGTTAGATCAACGGTGTTTTAACGCTTCCGGAAGACGGATTCTTTCATTTTACACAGAAAACCATCCTTGACTCCATCCATATCATTTCGGTGCATTAATTTAAGTAAAAAGACCTGCCTCTTAACACGTTTGAATGGCCATATACGTTATATCATTTTAATGTACACAAACAGCTGTTTTTGCCTTTAAAATGGCCAGCAGATGGGCAGATATCTGACAATAGCCCTCCTTCTCCCCTCCATCATGCCTCATGGTCCTGCGGAGCTGCTTTGCGACTACCGGGTGGAAACGGCCGTGATGATTCGCTGGCTGGGCCACATTTCCTTGACAGGACTTTAAGCTCCGCCTTTCCTGAGCGAAACGGCAGCGCTCCGAGAACGCGATTGGTTGAAAGAGCTGTCAATCAATGCACACACACAGCGCCGGCGAATAGAGAGGAGGCGGGCTCCAGTAAGAAAATTATAAGGTCATTGGAATTACCAGCGCTGCAAGCCATCGTTACAATGAAGCGATAACAGATAAGAATGGAAAAATGAAATAAACGGGAGCAAAGTCTACCAAAGACTCCGCGGTTATTAGGGAAAAGGCAGGCGTGTGGCCGTTACACACCGGCGCGCGTGTATCAGCGCAGGTAAACGCGGCGGAGGTTTCGCTTAAGCCGATCAAGGTGGGATCGTACGGGACAGGTTCCCCTTCTGCCATAAAACACACGTTTTTGTGACCACGGAGACCGAAATCGAGGTATTTCCAGGAGCACAGACACCTACATTTCAAATATTTTAACCATTGTTCATTTCCGGAGTCTCCTGTATCATTAATCGTCATGATCGCAGCTGTCAGCTGCCAGTTAAAGATGCATTTACCGATTTTTACAGTAGCATCAGCATACATTGTGTCTTGCTTAGGTTGGGTAATGGATGCTGTACATGTGGGATAGTTTAATTGACCAAAATCCAGATAAAGGGAATAGGATGCCAGATATCCGCACTGGGCTTTTCAGTATAAAACACGTACAGCAAATAACGCAGTGCAACCGAGCATGATGATATAACGTTACAGTTTACGCTTGGTCGTGTAAATACATGATATAATGTATCGCGTGAATTCATTATAATGTATCTTGTGATTGTAACAGCAGAGTGAACCTCAGTGTACTGCAGTGCTGTAGGGATGTCCGATTCATGAAAGATTCGTTCTTTTGAGTCGGATCTTTTCAACCGAATCAATAAGCGGACTGAGCGATGCGTTAACGAATCGAGCGGTTCAGGAGTCAACAACTGACCGACTCCTTGAACTGACAGTCGCCTTTTGAACATATTTGACTTACAATTAGTCTAAAACAGCAGACTTTTCAGTAGCAGAAATGCTACATTTAAAAGTATTTGAAATATTTGCCACTTAATCAACACACACTCTGTACAGAGAGTTATTTATAATATATACAAATATTTTCAACTGCAGATTAAAATCTTAGTATTGTTTACTGTAAATTCAAGTTATATTTGTGTTCTAAGCACCGCGAGGTGGCGTAATGGAATATCTCTGAATCAGTATTTTGAATCCGTTCTTTGAAACGAACTGTTCAAAAGAGCCGATTCGTGGAAATGAGTCACTACATTGCTTCATAGCCAATGTGCTCGCTCAGATTTCCGGGCTCTGCGGTAACCCTCGCCTGATGATGATGATGATGCTGGCTCTTCTGCATTGCTTTAATATCCATCCGCACCCACAGCACGTCTATCATTATGTTTGAAGGATTGAACAGACATCGCTCCGCGGGGCGGGTTGATTCTCTCCAGCATCCCTCACTCAGGATCAGGACAGACAGACGCACATTGTAGGATTTCCCTGCTTCTGCGGAAACGTGCGACGATGATGATGATGATGAGATGACGATGTATAACCATAATTTCTGTCAGTCATAAGATTGAGAATGTGTGAAATGGCGTATAAACTATAGGTGCATCAGACCGGGGCTAGTTGTCACACATTTACGCCAGTCAGTGTTTTACAGAGTAGATTGATTAATACTAGAATTTCTGTCTAGACACACCTTAAATATATACGTATATTACATTTATATATACAATTCACAGATATACAGTTTATTCAACACACTTTGATTTACTAAAGTGTGTTAAATGAACTTGTTCTTACTATGTGGCGTAAGCTATCACAATGTGAAGCTTTAATGGCTTTTCAGCTAAATTTGAGCAATAAAACAATTATACAACACCAAAAACCGTTAATAAAACTAAACATTGCCAAACACTATCAGGAAGCAGGAATTGGTCAATTAATAAACTGGATAATTATTAAACTATCTGCATAATAATTCAGAATAAATATCTATCCATTATATGTGACCCTGGAACACAAAACCAGGGTCAGTTTTTGGAAATTGAGATTTATACATCTAATATGAATAAATAAGCTTTCCGTTGATGTATGGTTTGTTAGGATAGGACAATGCTTAGCTGAGATACAACGATTTGAAAATCTGGAATCTGAGGGTGCAAAAAAAATCAAAATATTGAGAATATCACCTTTAAAGTTGTTCTATTACTAATCAAAAATTGAGCTTTGATATATTTACCATAGGAAATTTGCAAAATATCTTAATGGAACATGATCTTTACTTAATATCCTAATGATTTTTAGTATAAAAGAAAAATCGCTAATTTTGACTCATACAATGTATTTTTTGGCTATTGCTACAAATATACCTGTGCTACTTATGACTGATTTTGTGGTCCAGGGTCACATATAGTTTAAATTCGTACCAGAATGTATTTCAGAGTGTTTTGCAACCTGCTATATATTAACTGCTATAGCATGAAATATCATTTTATATTAAAATATTAAAATTCCACATTTTTGTTCTGAGACATTTTTCACAAAAATTAAGATAATATTTGCACTAGATGTTTGAAACCCATATGGAAAACCCACATTTGTCTAATTGTTCTTTTGACTCTTATAGTTACTGTGATAAAACCCTTGTGACAACTAGCCCCGGTCTCCACTAAATAGGTGTACTTAGGGATCATGTGATACTTCTCTGCATTCAGATGAGCTGTTGGAAAGGATAGTACAGATCAAATAGCTCTGTTGCCTTCCATCACTGACATTCAATCCACCCTAGTTCCTTTACAGGTGTTTTTAGTGCCTAAGAAGGCCTAGAAACGCTTCAGTGCGTTTTAATGTAAAGGAGCATTTTAATAATTAACATTTTAAGTTCTTGTCAGTGTTTGATCATCTGTATATCCATTTACAGTGCACATCAGACATACAAAAACACTTTCACAGTCAATCAAGGTAATGCTACGGTTGTATATCTAATGATAACCTTCATACCTATAATATATAATAAAATCAGTATTAAACTAAATATTTCAATTTTAAAAGATAAAAGAGACACATTTTGAAATCTAAGTTACAGCATCTGACTGACTTTTCTCCCAGATGATAGTACTCTGGACCGCTGTACCTTTAACATTCATTCAGAAGGTCAAAGATCTGTGTTCTTCAACAGCTATCTTGTCTTGATATGATTAAGAGACTTATCGTGTGTTAATATCGGAATCTCTCATATCGGTCCTTGTAATTATCAGGTTTATAATGATTATATTATGACTTTTATCAATGAACAGCATCTTTTTTTATATCACACAGGTCAAATGAAATGTAATTGCAACAGTCCGGTGTTGAGAACCGCTGTGTGTGAGTGATTGTGTTGTTTGTGTGTGTTAGGATGTTGCGGTTGGCGTGCTCCACGGCTCTTCTCCTCGTGCTCAGGCTGTTCGTCGGCCTGTCCTGGTTCCAGGTTCTGCCGTCCATTTTCATTTTCTTTGTGGGTTCTGGAGGATGGAAGTCCTTACATGTGTTTTCAAAGACCATATACCGTGATTTGCAGTAAGTTTATATGCTACAATGTCCTTTCTAGTCTTTTTATACTATGTAATCTGTGTGTATATATGAAGAGTTTGGTTCCAAAAAGCGATAAACGCCATTTTGATCAATTTGAGTAAAAAGGTGTTTTCTTTACCAAGAAAGTGGCAAGATGAAAACCACTATTTTTTGTTTTTTAAACTTTCACATACCATCTCTAGGTTATAATAACGTTAAAAATTCAAATCCTGATTTATTATTAGATTTATTATTAAAAACTCACTATTTTTTCCCCAAAATCGACTAAATCCATGATGGGTTTTTTTCAAAATGCAATAAATTCATTGAACTCATATAAAAGTTATTTTTCATATTGAAACTGTTGAACGCAATTCATCTGCAATTATGAACACAATATTGCAGCTTGTCAGTTATTTAAATCAAAGTGCCGCCATTAGCGATACTGTTCACAGTGCCTGGAATGGTGCGCTGTGATTGGTTGAGAGCGGATTTATCGTGTTCTGCAGAGAAAGGACACTGGCGTTTATCGTGTTTTGGGAAAAAAAGGAAGAAAACATGATAGATATTTCACGTAAAATTAAAAATTGACTTTTGAATACCGATCAGATACAATACTGATTTTGACCAAAATGAATAAAAATAAAAAATAAAAAAAGGCATTTATCGCGTTTTGGAACCAAACTCTTTTATATATATATATATATACGATTAATCGCGATATATGTACATGATACATATATACATATGTATATACATAATATATGTGTGTGTACTGTGTAAATTCATTATGTATATATATAAATACAAACACATGCATGTATATGTTTATATATTAAATATATTTATAGATGATATAAATTATATGAATATAAATATATACAAAATCATCTTGTGTAAATACATGTAAATATTTTCAAAATATATTCTGTATGTGTGTGTGTACTATATACATAATAAATATTCACAACACACACACATATATTATGTAAACAAAAACTTTCATTTTGG
>SCHK01305576.1:8297-24959 GCA_004124795.1 Poropuntius huangchuchieni
TTTATTTTACTATTATTAATAATATTTCACATTTTTATATGATTTTGTACTATTTTCATTTTTAAGAGATTGTGTTTTCAAAGCTCTAAAGCAGGAATACACCAAAAAATATTTGGAAATATTTTAATGCATTTTTTTTAATATAGCATTGAAAATAAATAATATATATATTTTTTATTCAATTTTCACATCCCAAATTCACATCTGCCTCAACCTACAATTTAAAAATAAGGTTCTTTATTGACTCTGATGGTTCATGAAGATCTTTTAACATCCATAGAAACTTTTCATTGCACAAAAGATTCTTTAAAATGGAAAAAAGGGTCCTTTAGATTACTAAAAAGTACTTTACACTAAAAAAAAATGGATCTTTTAAGAACTGTGCTGAAAGATTCTTTGGGAAACCAAAATGTTTCTTCTATGGCATTACTGTGAACACACCCTTTTGGAACCTTTATTCCCAAGAGTGTACCAACCAGAAGCCCACTGTATTCATTTATAAACAAGATCCACATTTATTGCAGAATAGGAAGTAAACAAAACACTGAATTAATATATTCAAGACCAGACAGTGCTCATACTAGCAAAATACTCAATATCGGCAATGAAAATCCATCTAATTAAAGTCAACATAACCCAAAGAGTGCCACAGATCTGTTTAGCCCAGTCTCTGTTTCAGACTGCGTAGACTGCATGATATCTAGTGTAGAACAAGTGATGAGCTCTGTGCCCTGGTGATATTGCAACATCAGCTCTAGCTCAGAGAGAAGCCAGTGCTCAAAAGCAGTGAACTGTGAAATCCTTGTTTCTCTGCGCAGCGGATCTTAGTCTACAGTTCAGACTCTTTTGTACGGAAGGAGTTAAAGTGCAGTCATAATTTCTTATGATGATGATGAGGATGGGGGATGATGAAGATGATTGATGGACATGGCTAGTAAAGTCTTCTAAAAAGAACACACATAACATCAGACCTGGCCGTCTTCTCTTGCGTTTCTTTGAGCCGAAGAGTTTGACGCGCGAGAACAAGTTGAGCCTGCTGGGCTTCTCGCAGTTCCCTATGCTCTTATTGGGGCTGCTGGCGCAGCGGTTGGCATTGGCTTTCTCCCGCTCCCTCGCCTGCCTCTTCTGCCGAATGAGGGAGCTGGCGATCGCTGCGGCTGTAGCCAGTTTGGCGTTTTGTTGTGGCGACGCGTCCCAGATTAAAAATGACCATACGTTGTGTATGTTAAAGTCCTGTGTGCTCAGAACATTGTCACGGAGGAAGAAAAATCAATACTCCATGACGGACTGCGTAATGGTCATTTCAGAAGTCCGCCGTTGTCCCCGCAAGGATTCAGCATATTTTTCCTATTGACAAATCACTTGGTTTGAAGCCTTTACAGCCGCTTCATTCAGCGTCGGCTGTTGTGCCCTGACATGGTGCAGCAGATCCCGGACAGCAGCTCCTCTTCTTCTCTCCGGTGAAAAAAGCTGTCTTCTAGAAAACGGTGCCTTTCTGTTGCGCGCTTGTGGGAGAGAGAAACGCGTGCCATTGTGCCATGATCCAAAGCTTTACTAAGCCATGCGCTGATTCAGAAAAATGAGCACCTGTTAACACACCGCGGCTGAGGAAATAATTAAATATTGTCTTCATGTGAGAAACAGAGAGAGAGAAAGAGAGAGAGGGGGAATTGTGTCGGGAAATAGTGAGCAAGAGGTCCCCGCCTTTCAATAACGCAGCCTTTAATTGAAGTTGAGTGGATTAATCGGCTTCCCCTGCAGATGTGCTCATGTTTTCAGCAGCGGAGATCTGCATAGGTACTCAGTAGATTCCCCGTCCCCGTTCCCCAAGACCGCCCAAAATATGGAAATTCAGAGGCGTAGGAAAGAGCATCTGAACTCAGGTGTCAGCAATATGATCCAAGAAGGGAAAATATCCACATCCACTGGTGCGGAGATTCCAGATTGCTCTCTTTTCGACACCGGGCTGGATTGCAGCAGCAGCAGCTCGTTCTCCTCGCAGTGGCTCATGCAGCAACACGGCTTCAGCGGCTGCATGGTGACAGACAGCCCGAGAGACGTGACTGTGGTCTTCAACAAGCCGCCGTGTATAAACAGGCAACATTAGAGCCTCCTGAAATGAGGAGTGGCCTTTTTGGCACGCACAATCTACCTCATTAGTAGTCCTTTCATTGTTATACGTGTTTTGTACTGATTTGTAGAATTGTTCAATTATTTGGGGAAAAAACTGTAGTTGCCAGAACCTTACTGTAAAATCATATTTTACAGTTCCTAACTTTATATCTCATTTAATGCTATAAAGGTCATTTACAAACTAATTTGTGGCATTTAAGTCTGTTTGTTACTGCAATACTGGTAACAGACAAAAGAAGGCCACTCGTTAAAAAGAATCGCCTCTTCAGATACTAAACAATAACATAAACATCATCAGACTAGCATACAGGTCACTAAAATAATGCAGTAAACATTAACTAAACAACAATACTGTGCAACGAATAGCATAAAACACTGAAAAAAACTGAAAACAAAAATAAGACATACTAACTTTTTAATTAATACTTAGTATATTAACATATATTCATTTTTAAAGATAGTTCATACAGGGGATTCTGGGAATGCCACTTCCACGTCAATTAATGAGGATTATACTTTTTACTTATAAAATATTTCAACAATATGTTTACAAATAAATAAAAGTGTATTATTGTTTTGTTGAATATAATTTGTCTGCAAATTCTAAGGTAATTTATATTTGTACAAAAAAAATCTAAAAATATATATCTGCAGTAATTTTACACATTTGAAAATATATAAAGTATTTAAAATACTGAATATGGTAAGTAACCTGCAGTTAATTATTTAACAGATTTTTACATTCTTTTGAATTAACCATCAACCTATGAGCATGCTAATTCAGTCATATTAAATAATATTTTTCACTCACTGCTCAATCCAAATCTAGTTAATTTAGATATTTAGCACATTATTTAGATTACCTGACAAAATATGGTGCCAAGTAAGAAAATATATCCAAAAAAAAAAAGTATATATATATATATATATATATATATATATATATAAGCCAATATATATTTCAAAACTGTTTTTTTTAACTCCAACTTTGATGAAACAACTAGAAAACTCTTGCGACCCACTTAAGATGAATTTCAGTTGCACTGGTGAATTTCAGCACCACGGACAGCACTAAAACTCACGCCTCTCTGTTAGTTACAAACAAAGCCATTCAACCACTCAAACATGCCATTATCAGCTTAGAAATGTCTATACCTCATTCATATGCCTAACTCCTATTAAGAAACCCCTTAGGACTGGATATCTACAGATATCTAAAAGTGTACCTGATACAGATCTTCTCAAGGGAAACGCCATGCTACTCTCAGAGGCATCCAAAGAAGGCTTTTATTCTTTCGCACTTCTTCACAGTGTGCAAAGCAAGAAAAAGGGCGTTGCGAACTTTCAACTAATTCTCATGAGTATTCTATCCATTAAAAGAGCACAGCCTGGTGATCATAGCAGATCATTATCGGCTATTATTGACAGACCACTATGAGTTTAGGGCGCCTTATCAATGATTCATCAGATGCATCTGTGATACTGCCAACTCTAACATTCTCTTCAGGGTCATTCACAGCAAGAAGCTAAAGAGAGAAGAGAGTAGAGAGAGCAAACACTCTCAAACCTTTGTTGAGATAAATGAATCCTAATCACAAACCTGAGGATTTACTTAAAAGTATACACTCGATATATATCCAGCTTATAGTCAATAGCAAATTACAGTATTAGTGTTGCCAAGGCAGCACCATGGAAATAAACAGGGCAATAAAACGCATTTGGATAAAAAAAAAATCCTGCTTCTAAATATTATTTTTGGTAATAAAAGTGTCAGAGATCTGGCTGGTTTACAAGCTCTGAAAACCATGCATAGTGTAGGAACAGTCCAGAAAAGCAGAACCAACCAGCTACTTGTTCAGAGAGGGACTAATGAGATATCGGCGTAATGAGGAAACAGGTTTTTTTCTCAAACAGGGGGAATCGAATTAGTCTGGCCCTCCTTCCTGTTATGTGTTGGGCCAACATGCGACACAACCAAGCATATTTTACTGCTCATCTAATGCAACTAATCTAATGTGTGCTTAAGATCCTATCAAAGTCACTCTCATATACGCAAGTGTTTTATGTAATCCTGTTATGCGTATGCAGTCTCTACTCATCCACACTAAATCTCTCATGATTGTGACTTCTATCAATTCTTGATGTCTTTACAGATGAGGGACCCTGAGCTGGAGCACTTTTTATTTTCTGCCTTCTATATTTTCTATGCTGCTATTAACAAATATAGCTATTGTCTTTGTAAAGAACAACTGAATTGAATTAGCCAAACAATAATATAAAGTCTTAATCTAATTTATTAGGGCTGTTATACCTCATGGTTTATAGAACTTAAACTATCTAAAATCTTGTAATGATGAAAAAAGATGTCTCAAAATGGCCCTTTATTTTAATGACTGACTGTTGAATGAAAGCACAATTCCCATTAACAATCAACTTAACATTTTGGATAATTCAAACATATTTATATGATCACAATAGATTTAATCTGGCTAAATCTAAGACTATTTACCTAAACAGTTAGAAAATTATTTAGTTGCTTCTGTTTTCAGCCACCTTTCGAATAAAAACAACAACCCCACCCTGATGAAGCTGATCTCAAAGAGCACCACTAGATGGCGCGAAAAGATGTGAAATGGGCTTAGGGAACATTAGGTTCATCATTACATCCAAGCGTTCCTGGAGTGCACAATAAAACAGACTTGGGTTTGAAATACAGTCACTGTATACATGCAAGAGTAACAATTAATTGTGTGGGTCCAGACAAGACGGCGTACTGAACATTCCCTTACTAAAGTTCATTAAAATTCATAACAGCACTTGTGCATTTAAAAAATAGCATGCGTTGCAATGGACACTTTTCACATTTCCGAGTTCCTTAAATTTGCTTTAAAGCGGACATCATAATTGCGTAAACTTTTAAAGCGGTGAATGCAAACTGCAACTAATATAATTTTTGCATCCCCATTTGCTCCAATAGCAAAATAAAAAAATACAGCGTTTCTATTACTTCACAAAAGAGGGGAAAAAATATCAGGAGATCAAGATTTTAAATTTCCCGCCACTCCCTGGCCGTTAGAAAATCTCGCACAGCAGCGTTAACTTGTTTTAATGCCTGGGTAATATAACACAGTTTATAGTCATAAATACAGCCCTACAATAAACATTAAAAACTTTACTAGATTTGTGATGTTATTAACTGTGGAAACACGTCGTCACAGTCTGTGAGAAGGGTCCATATAAAACATTTACAACGCATGTTATTTCCGGTGGGTTAGTATAGTGTTTTTGTTCTTGATGATAAAAGCAGTGGCAATAGTCTTTGCTTATCATGTGTGAAATTAATAATAACAGTGCTCTTCAGGCAGAACTGATAAACTTCTCATCTCGACAAACCTTCAGTATTTTCTTTTTTCTTTAGAGCGAAGAGTTTCCAGAATGGACAGCAAAAGAGCTCCTGACATTTACTATGAAAGGGTGAGTTTTCTTTCTTATCTACAGCAAGAGACTGAGTTGACTCCGTCCGCAACAGAATGTACTCCTTGCCATCTTGAATAGTGTATACTTAAACATAATGACAGAACAACAAATATTAGGAAAAATTATGGTATGACATAATATAGACATCATTTTTACACGATACTGATTCATGAAAGAGTGCACGTACACACACACACAGCAGGAGGCCGAAAACCACAGAGAGACCAAATGAGTTTAGAAAGATGATACTGACATCTGGTGGTAAAGCTATGGATTTAGTGAAATCTATACTATATTCTTCTATAACTTACATGTTGTTTTTTTTAGTGACTAAGCTGAACACTGAACAAACAACACAGAAACAAACTAAAAAGTATTAGGCTTTCTAAGACAGTTAAGTTTTTATAAACTAGTCAAGTCTTTTGTTATATTTTTATTTTTATATATTTATTTTTTAATTACATTTTAACATATCTGCAATGATTTTCATATATATTTGTTACTTTTATAGTATTATATCTAATTATTAGCCACATGCTATAAGATTGTTCTGGAGGAGTCTTGTTTACACATGTGGTGTAAAGCATTACATATGATGAATTTTTGTCACTGACACTTTTACGAGGTTACAAAGTGTAAATCACTGAAGCTTCAACATGACAAATCAATTTTATTAGTATCAACATCACAGCGCATGATGTATCTTGAAAGACACATTATAAAACATGGACACACAGTGGTGACATACAGTGACCAGAATTAAACACTTAATGAAGGTGTTCTAAACGTTCAATTAAAACTCCAAAGAAGCTTAATCTCTCGTTTAAGCTGAATCCCCACAGGTCTATTAAATATAATTAAAAGCTGTGTCTTTTTAATGACCCCTTATTTTAAATGGCCTCAGTGTAGATGTGTAGATTGTTCCTCACTTTTCCATGACATAATAAACTTTAATGAGTTTTTCCTGTAACAACTTAATCAAACCTAATCCTCTGCACAACCATTAAACTTCTCTCAGGGTTTGTGGATAGCTATATTACTTACGACCCAATCACACAACACACGTTACTTAAAACCAGGCGTGCACTTTAATGCTTGTTGACCTTATATAAAATGTTATGCAATTTATATCCAGTGAAAGAACCACTGTAGACACTAAAAACAGAATACATCTGCTTTATACAGCATGCTATGTATTTTTAATGAGGCAGCCTCTCCGCCTCTTTGTCTCCATGGCAATAGGTACCCAGCCTACATCCGTCAACTGAAGCGCGGAGAGCGCCTATGTCACGCTCAAGAAAAATAAATAAAATATATGCATAACCCTTTTTCGTGCTATCAACACGTTTTGTGTTTTTAATTAAAGCGTTCGTTGTTTTGAGGTACAGCGTGAGAAGAGTGAAAAGCTATTTTTGCTTCTCGTGAAGCGCGCTCAGCTGTTACAGTAGATTTAAAGTGACCGCGCCACCGCAAATACGATCGCAAAATAAACATCACACTTGTTGGTCACGCATATCTATAAGCTTAAACGCCGTATTTACATAGTTTCATGTTAAGTTACTCTTTGTAGAGGCCTAATAGATCGGTGGCTACTACCGCCGAGAGAATCAATTTTTAATGATTTTTTTCCGTGCGATGCTTGACATCGGGCCATTAATTGTAACCGTCTGCATAACCAGATCGTGCGCCCTTTTTGCAGAATCATAAACAACCAAATTTATATCAATACATGGGAAGGATAAAGGTTTAAGAAAAATGATACATGTGATGTCTTACCCTTGGTTGCATCCTTGTCTTCTTTCGTCTTTAGTAATGCTTTCCCGCTCATAGATCCCAGTTTTGATGAAGAATTCCAGATGATAACTCACACCAAATCGGTCCGATCATTTAAAACTGGCTCTTCTATTAAACAGTGGCCAACCCCCCTTAAAGGAACCAGAGCGCTGTTTATAACGGTTTCCCATTGTATGGTGTCTTTTAAATGATGTTTTTCATATATTTTAGATCAAACAATACATGGCATTAAGCATAAACCAGTTATGTATGCTTTTCCAATCACACTTATCAAATAAACCAAATAACAAGAATAAAAGGTTTAGATGAATTTAGATTAATTAGATTCATTTAATGCAGTGGATTGTATTGGTGCTGAATCCTTACCGTTTGCTGGTCGTTATTATCTTCTCTGGCAGGTGTGCATAGCGTTTTGTTCCATATGACAAAAGGCAGCAAAGCAAGGCGTGAAAAAATTGTAAAAAGATGAAATGAAAATGTAAAAGGCCACTTGCCAAGCTGTTTCAGCGTCGTTCAGTTTGCGGTGTGCAAGATTACAAGTCGAGCGCTCATGATGTGCTTTGACACATCAATCAGACCACATGGCGGTGTATCACCCCCGCTACGCAACTATTGAGGTCGCGTTGTGGAGCCCAGTCCCAAACTTCATCACGTGACGCGTGACGTCGCCCTGCGCTGATGCTTCAGTAATCACAAAAATACTCTCGAGTTGACAAACATGACGTAGAACATCTACGCAAAGTCATTCATTAGCTGAACGTACCGCAAATGTGGGTTTCATTTAAAGAGTAGCTACAGGTCAGTAAGTTAAAATATAACCATAAGCAAGACAATCTGAATGATTCCAAGACTGAATGAAATTCCTGTATTATTTCAATAGGTTATGGACTCATTGTTTCATTTGTGCTGTATCAAAGACTATAGAATAAAGAGATTCGGGCTACAGTATATTTGGTTGAATTAGCAAAAATTGTTGTTAGTTACGTTTTGCGTTAATGGTGATAATATCAGTTAGGCTATTCCAATTGTGTTCTGCTGAGAAATGAGTTTACCTGAGAAGGTAACCATAGCATGAAAATACCCTTGTTTGACCAAGATGAATCACTATAGAAATGCCATAGAAATACAGTAGTTGACTAATTGGATCCCTGAATGTCATTGTAATTTCCACTTCATTACACCCTCCAAGAGCGATATTAATTATGTAGTTTAAACTTCCTGTTTGACTGCCACAGAGAAGTCACAGATCTTGTTACATAAAAACGATGAAGCAAGAATATTGTCGGATGTGAGCACTATAAATATTTAAATTCAGCACTTTTAAACTAGATCTGTCCAGTTCCTTAAATGTTTAGCACTAGATACTGTCAAACAAAAATTCACGTAGTTTCTGTTGGGAAACTTATGATGGCTTATTCACCTTGAATCACTAAAGGAGAGCTGATGTTTGGAGGAAAACATCGAACATGCTTTATATTTTTCCAAAAGGATTTCTTCAGTTTATGTTGTCAAAGGCTGTAGTTGTTTGCAAAATATAGCACTTCTCTTAGAACATTATGTCGGTGTTTGTTGTTTCTTAACTTTACTTTTAAAAGCATTAACTTGTTTAGCAGACATGAAGGTCTGTTAAGAGGGCAGTGTTAGTCAGCCAAGTCTTGTCAATATTTGCTGGGTCCCAAGTCTGAGCCGAGTTCTCTGACTCAGCAGAAATAAATTAAAAGACTCAAATGACTCAGACATGTGAATGGGTATCCATGCACGTAAAAATCATCCACAAGAATTGTATAATCCACATATATATTCATACTGCTGTGTTATGAAGTCTGAAGCGACACAAAACGCATTATTCAAACGTTGGGATGTTTTCTCATGAAACCACGCATTACATTACATAAAACTTCAATTTCAATCACATCAGCTATGAAAAATGCAATAAAAATGCAGGGCAAAGACCCACAAACTCTACAGGTGCAGAAAAAAACGCCCACCCAATGAGATATCTGTTTGCATGAAGTGCAAACACGTATGTCCTGAACTTTGGAGCGGAACATGAAGGTATTTAGACTGTTGGGAAAGATTTCTGCCTGAAGGGAAATAATCAAAGAGAAAATGGTGAAGATTTATCCCATAATTTTGATATGCAGTTTGCTGCTAGAAACCTGGCTTTCTTCTGAAGGTATGTTAACATTCATCTGTCAAAACCATCTAGTTTCATCTAGTTTATGTATGTTCCTGAAAGTCATTGCTTTCAACACACACTTTTTTTGAATGAAACGCTGAATTGTCAAAATTCTCAATTTGAGCTGGTCAATGTAAAATATGTTCTATTGGTCAAAGGCTGAGTATTTGTTACATTTTGAAATGTGAAAACAGACTAATTAGAGTTAGTACAGAAAGAAACTGGTTAACACAAGTAGACTTTTTTATGTTTTGTGTTGTGAGAAAACATAAAGGAAACTAAAAAGCAATCATCATATTGTTGTTATCATGGTGGAACTGAAAGAACGTAAGTCTTTGACTCTAACTTCAATAGCTGTTCAAACTCAACACAAAAAGCCTTTCAAAGTAAAACAATGTTCCGTTGCCAAATCTTCAATGCTTGTCCGACTATATTATTTGTGTCCTAGAAACAGACCTTGGCATTTGTGATTTTTCAGCATGTCTCTTTTGTGCATGTAGCTTCAGTGTTTCTGCAGAGGGATCTGGCAAGGTCTCTTCTGAAGAGACAGAAACGCTATAACACAGGTAGATTTGAGGAGATGATGAAGGATAATTTGGAAAGGGAATGTTATGAAGAACGCTGCAATCTAGAGGAGGCCAGAGAGGTTTTTGAAAACCAGGAACAAACCGTGAGTTGCATAAGCACATGTTTATCTCATAAAAATGTTTCTAGGACTTTGCGAGTTTAAAAACTTTCCAATCTGTTTCAGATGAAATTCTGGATCACTTACATGGGTGAGTATAAATATTCTTTCTGATACATGTATCATATAGAACACTGATTATAAATCTTTATGTATCTGTTTGTACCTTTCTGTAATTTCTAATTTGTCCATAAAGTGTCTGTTAATTTTATGTTACGTTAAAGATATATTCATAATATCATGATTATGGCCTTTCCTCCTTTCAGATGGAGACCAGTGTCAGTCATCTCCCTGTCAGAATGGAGGGAAATGTGAGGATGGTATGAATACATACACATGCTGGTGTCCAGCTCGCTTTAGTGGGAAGAACTGTGAGTTGGGTAAGATCCACGATCCTCGATGAGGAAGTCAGTGACTGTTATGTGAAACATTAAAATATGTTGTATAAAGAAAATATACAACAAATGTTTTAATATTACATCTAGTTCATTAAATTTTTAAACAAATATGCCAAAATATTGTTGTTTTTAGTTTTATTTTATATTTATTTCTAATTGTGTATTTTTATGTTTATTCTGAATATTTTTAAAGGTGAATTTTATGAAGCATATATATATATTTAGACGCAGATCATAAAAACAATAATGAAATGAATATATATATATCATAATTTTATATCAAATAAATAATATACTAATCGTTTATGATTTATTTATTGATTTATTTATTTTATGTGTCCAAATATCTCTGCATTAGTATCTTGTGTGCTTAAAGTCTTACTCTGCTAAAACCTTATTTCGTCTTTCATGGGTTGCTCTGGTGCAGAAATGGCAAAACAGTGTAATGTAAATAATGGAGGCTGCATGCACTTCTGCGTTGCGGATAAAATTTATGGAGCAGTGTGTGACTGTGCCGAGGGTTACAGACTGACTCTGGATGGCAGGACTTGTGAACCTACAGGTAATATAATCCTCTTCCCACTTATTACATGACATTTATCTGCATTAAGCCAGGACGTACACTGTAAAAGCTCAAAGCTTTTCTTATATTGTGCAGTATGACTTTTCTTCCTATGCAGTAGCATATTTTGAATACCATTTTCCTTCAAGGAATTTTTATTTATGTTTTAGGGCAGTACCCATGTGGACGTCTTGGAGCAAAAATTGCTGAAACACTTAACTCAAGGTCTCTCACGAGTGCTGAGAATGGAAATCAAAGTCACTCTCTTAATCACATTATTACAACAGAACACAATACAACAGAGTACAATCCTACAGATTCTCCTGATGTGAACGGGACTAGCACACCTCAACCTACTCTGAACAACATCACCTCATTCGTTCCCACTCTGCCCACCATCAAAAATGAAACAAACAATGAATATCGTATTGTAGGAGGAAATGAGGCAACACCGGGGGAGATTCCATGGCAGGTAGGTGAAGTGATGAATTGTGTGTCCAAATAAAACATTTATAAGATTCCTCCTCACCTTATGAAGCAAGGCTGGTATAATCTTCTCTAGTTTGTGTTGAAAAATCCACCGAACCTTGTAAAGTGCACATTACAATAAAAAACATAATATCAGAACTCTTGAGGGAAATTTACTGTGTATTTCTCTGTATGTTGGCAGGTGGTTTTTATGGAAAAGGTGAATAAGATTGTATTTTGTGGCGGCTCTCTCCTCAGTGAAGAATGGGTCATTACAGCTGCCCACTGTGTTGAAGGAAAGGTGGGATCTTTCTTCATCAGAGTGGGTGAGAAACAAACTACACTGTCACATGGTTGTTATTGCTATTTGGTCATAAAAAACAAACAAACTTCTGCAGTACAAACTTCTATCACACATACTGTCAATGAGTTGCTTTATTTCTATAGGGGAACATGATGTGTCAAAGAATGAGGGAAGAGAGAGTGACCACGGCATAGCGGAGTACCACATCCATCCACGTTACAACTCTCAACGGAGTCTTTACAATCATGACATCGCCCTGTTGAAGCTCAAGGGACACGTCAAATTCTCTGACTACGTCCTGCCCATCTGTCTTGGCTCTAAAGACTTCACAGAGACCTTGCTCAGGAGTGCAGAAAACTCCCTGGTGAGCGGCTGGGGGAGGCTTCGGTACGAGGGCATGGAATCTAAAACTCTTCAGAAAGTAGAGCTCCCCTACGTGGACCGGACCGAGTGCAAAGGCAGCAGCACCGAAACCATCTCCCGCTTCATGTTCTGTGCCGGTTACAGTACGGTGCGCAAGGATTCCTGTCAAGGGGACAGCGGAGGACCCCATTCCACCCGCTATCACAACACATGGTTCCTCACGGGTATCGTCAGCTGGGGCGAGGAGTGCGCTAAGGAGGGAAAGTATGGCATCTACACCCGTATCTCCAGATATATGTACTGGATAAGTAATGTTACTGGCATCAGAGCAGGACATATGTCCAATACTGATCAACAGAGTTGGAATTAGATCAGGCCTTTGTGCAGGTTTGTTTTGAAAGTAACATCAAATATATGTCGGAATGAATTAAAGCTCACAGACATTTTTGTACAGATGATATTTACTAGTCATCATTCAACAGACATACTGTAACAATCAAGAAAAAATATAGTTTTCCATCTTACGCTTTGTGCTTGTACATCTGGTGAAATTATTTTCATACATGACATACCACAGAGCAGTATGAGGTCACTTTCATCTTAGTAACTCTGTACATATTATACACTAGAAGTGTATGGCTTTAAGAAGTGTACTTCAAACTGAAGAACACATGAAACCCATTCAGACCGCATCCACTTTTCTTCTCTCTTGTCAAGCCCTCTTTTAAACTAATGACATGCAAATGTACACCACTTTTTAAAAGTTTGGGGTCGTTTTTATAACTGTTTTCACAAAGTAATTTATTCTTGTGATGGCAAAGCTGAATTTTCAGGAGTCATTACTCCAGTTGTCAGTGTCACATAATCCTCATGAAGAAATCATGCTAATATACTGATTTGGTCTCAAGAAACATTTCTTTTATTATCAATGCTGACAACTACTGCTAAATATGATGTTTTGTGGAAACCATGATTTTATTTAGCATCTTTGATCAAAAGAAAGTTCAGTCTTTACTGTTACTTTTGTTCAATTTAATGCATCCTTTCTGGATAAAAGAATGGATTTCTTTTCAGAAAAAAAAAATCTTACTAAAAATCTTACTGACCCCAAACTTTTAAACGGTACTGTATTTATTCATTGCCGTTTTTAACGAGGTTCGCTAATGTAAATTCACCTCAATGGTTTTTATGCGGTTAACAAAAGTTAAATGCACATTGTGAGTGTGACAGAGAAAAAGTTAATAGAACGAACAAGTTTACAGTGGACGTTATAATAAAGTATACCACCAATTTTTATTTCAATGACAAAAAACTGACCCAAATATGGTGGAAGTGATTAAAAAATGGATTTCTAAATCAACATGAATGATGCTGTTTCTACAGTAAACCCGTACAAAAACAGTTTGATAACTAAGAAAATTTGTAGTAGTCCAGAACAGCCATATTTGAGCTGACTTAAAGTGAATATGAATATAAACATGGCTCATCTGAAGGTAAGCAGTATGTTTTTATGCATAACTTTGAAGCAATAAATCAATCACGTTGCTGACTAGTGATTTGTAAGTGATTTGTAAATTTTCACCTCACATATTTCACTGAATTTTTTCTTGGAGAAATACTGATGCCAAACTAAAGTCAGAGTAATAAAAAAGAGGAATTAGTGTCAACCTGGTAGATTTGAGAATGGAATGTTAGGTTTTGGCACATAAACTAGATACTAATGTTTAGTTTATATTTCATTCTCTGTAGCACTGGTATTCCAGCACTAAAATGGCTTTTTAAAACAAGTGTCCAACCACTGTACCTATCTGAGGAGAATGCCATAAACCTTCCTGTTTTTAATATATACTAAAATACTGTGCTAACTACACAAATACATGTTTTATATCATGTTATGGCACAGCACGGCGATGGATGGTACTTTCCAGGGATGAAGTGGATCAGTGTTAAGTGCTTGGCAAAGCTCCGTTTATTTTCAGACTGTATTGTTGTAGGTGTGGTCATCGGCTCGTTCGAGGAGAGAGCGAGAGGAATCTCTTTTTGTCTTTAAATCCAACATAATCCAAAATCCCCACTGATGGCTAATGGAAACTTTCTTTCAGCTAGGCAGCTCTGTTTTTCCTGACTTGATGTTTGTTTGTGTGCTTCAGGTTGGCGTGACTGGACTCAGTCCTGAATGACAGTAATGGCCTTTAGGGTTGTCACATGGTGTGAGCTTTGTGTACATGTGGTTTATGTACTTAGGTGTTGCTGGGCTTCCTGCTGTTTATATTTCTCGTACCTATGAGACAACACCAGAGTGCTTTAGAGAAAGAAAAGCTTCTGTTGCAGTACAGTACTGTATGTTCAGATCTGATCAAATAAACACATTCAGTTTGTCTAATTAAAATAAAACATTCAACATGTTTATAAGCTGCATTTTAGAATATAGCATTCTTATAAAATCGTTAAGCCTATAGAGTTCACTCACCATAAGCCCCCCTCCTGATTTAATGGAAGGACTTCTGCCTGCATCTCCCAGCATTCTCAGCAGCGTATCAACAGGGAGTTTTCCTTCACCTCCACGAGTCAAATTCTTAACATGCCTGTGGGAATTATAGCGTGACTTGAAAATTAGAGTGATTCTTGTTGCGTAACTAGTGATCCAAAATTAATATGTTCTTGTCATTAATCAATGTTCTATACCAGAAGATGACTGTTGTTTTTCATTTATTTAAAAAAACCTATATTTTAATATCGGTTATGTATCGGTTATGTATATTTTAATATCGGTTAATAATAGTTATCAACCAGCTTATCAATGTCAGCCAGAATTTTAACATTGGAGCATGTCTTATATTTTTCGCTCCACTTGAGTAATAAAGAAATAAAAAATGACTCACCAAAGCCCCATGGCACTCTCCTGCAGCACGTGAATGACGTCACCACATTTGATGATTACATCATCCTTCCCACACTTTAAATGATCCACCATTGCTCTATACCTTCCAGGAACCTAAAAGACAACAAACAAACCATCGTAGTACAAGGTCAAAGTCATCATAGACTACGTACAACCAAAATCCTTCATTGTTGATGAAGTTTCTCTTCAAATAACTGGGAATCTGAGTGATATCTAAAGGTCCAAGCTCACCAGCAGCACATCGTCTTCTTCATCAGAGTCTGAGATGTTTGAAAGGTCAGTGGTCCAGTCCTCCAGACCCTCACAGATGTCCACTGAGTGCGAAGTTCCTGGCCAGCCTGCAACCCACAACCAGCCGAACCATAATGACACTCTCCCCGAACGGGTTGTACATTTTTCATGCATTGCCATTACGTGATTCAATTTCATGCAAATAAATGTGCCACCATTTACATATTACATATTAAAATTCCTATTTCAAAAACCCATTATGTTTGATAGCATAGTGAATTTTCCCGCTCCTATCAACTAGACTAAATGCCAGTGAAAATGGCCTCTGACTCACTGCGCCGGTTGTGGTGCCGAGGACGTGGAGAAACGATGACTGGGTCTGTCAGAACCGGACTCACGCGGCCTGAATCGGTCTCCTCCGAGCTGACGGACGCCCCCTGGAGCTTGCTGTGAGGAAGGACATCAAAACAACCTGAGCAGCCAGTGATCTGTGTGGACGTCCAGGGCATGCATACGGACATATGCCTCACACTGACCCACCAACCGATGAACCGAGGAACCCACGAACGGAAACAAGGGTGTCAAAGAAACACAGGGCAAAAACACAACAACATCCATCAAACGTCATAACAAACAGGATATTCGGAAACCGGACTGCGGTCAATAGAGTGCAATGGCAAATAAGATCAATATTAATGATGTGAGTGTAATTTTCAAGCAGTAAATTGAATTTCATTGAAACAAACATTAGAAGAGTTGACATGACATTACTGACCCCAATCCTGTTCCACTGAACGACAACATTCAAAGAAATTGTTTTGAAAAAACAAATATAAAGTACTATGTGCTGCAAATGACTTCTCAAATATATATATATTTTTTAAAAAGTAACATCTGTCACATCCTAAAAATTACATCAAAATGATCACAATTTGCATATTAGCTGATTAATTATCCAATAACTTAAATTAGATTTAAAATAGATTTAAATGTTCCATTGGGATAAAACGCTTCACTAAATGTTTAAAAATAATGATGTTTGAAAATAGTTCATAATATTTATTAGACAGTCATTTACTGTACATAGCATTTTATGTTTGATTCTCCAAAGCTCAAATGTTTCTATTAAAGGAACATTTTTGGAAATAGGCTCATTCTCCAACTCC
>SCHK01305588.1:138-10420 GCA_004124795.1 Poropuntius huangchuchieni
ATTACTTAAACACCAAATTAGGATATTAGAATGATTTCTGAATGATCATGTTGAGCTGAAGACTGTAGTAATGACTGCAGAAAAGTCTGCTTTGCCATCACAAAAACACATTACATTTTAAAATACATTAAAATAGTAAACAGTTTAAATTGTAAAAAATACCTAATAATAATACTGTTTTTACTATATTTTTGATCAAATAAATGCAGCCTTGGTGAGCATAAGAGAATTCATAACAATCTTACCAACCCCAAACTTTTGAACATATATGTTCTATTTTATATTTTATTTACTTGTTTAATGTTCTAGCTCCAAGATTTGTGATTGCTCTTTTGTCTTTCTCAGCGTACACACTTTCCACGCCTTATCCCGATCATCACCAGCAACTGCACTTCTAAATCTGTGGCTGTTCGAAGGTAAACTAGAGCTTCCTGAGAGAACTGTTTGGAAATCTTTTTTTTTTTTTTTTTTTTTTTGCAGAGCATAAACTAGAAAGCCATTGTCATCTTATACAAATGCTTGTTCACTTTCACCCCATCAGACGGTGTTATGAGTTTTTAGACCTGTTATTGCAAGAATGGCAGACACACACTCTAGAGAGGTGAGTGGAAAATGATTGATGTTGTATTGAGAATGAAGTTATTAGTTTTTGTGAAGTGATTTTTCCTCGTAGAACTTAGTATGTGTATGAGCCTGTGTTTGTGTTTATTTCTTCTGCGGACGAAACTGTCACACCCTCCCTTTCCTGTTTTTGTGACATTTAACTGGTGAAAACATGTGTTACTTATCAAAGCTCGGCTGAACGGGCAACTGATGATTCTTTTCGCGGGCTGAATTGATGAGCCAGGGATGTGTGGCAACCATGCGTCCCGGCCGTTTCCATGGCAATATAGCCAAGAGCTCTTTTAAAAGGAGGTCTGGACTCCCCTTATCCTCTCTTTCCCACTGTGCCGCCTTTGGAGAACTGGGAAAAAGGTCTGGCGTCTGGTCCAGAAAGTTTCAAAGGAGACAAAGTGAATTCACTGTTGGTTCTGCAGACTGTAAGAAACAGTATTCATCATGTTTCCCTACTACCCCAGGCATGTGGCAGTTCTCACTGAGACCATCAAGAAGGGGATCCACGACGCTGACTCAGAGGCCAGATCTGTGGCCAGAAAGTAAGTCTGTTTGCCTTTTTGTGTTGTTTGTTTAGATGTAGCATTAGCAGTGCAATTGTTTGATTTGATAATGCATTTAACGTTTGTATCAGTCTTGATCATTTACATGTCCGTTTGTTTTATAGGTGTTACTGGGGATTCCATGGCCATTACAGTCGAGAGGCAGAGCACCTGTTTCAGGCGTTGGAGTCGACCTATCAGAAGGCCCTCCAGTCTCACCTGAAGAGTTCTGACAGTATAGTGTCTCTACCGCAGTCTGACCGCTCCTCCTCAAGCTCGCAGGAGAGCCTCAAGTAAGACATGCACACATTTCACTTACCACCATACATGAATTGGTACATCTGGTACAGAATACTTGACACAGTAGCAAACATTCTATCTGCATTGCTGTTTTGATTATATTTTCACAAATAGCTGTATATACTGTACACTACCGTTCAAATGTTTGGGTTAAGAATTTTTTTTTTTAAAGAAATTAATTTTTTTTTATTCATCAGTGATGCATTAAAATGATTAAAAGTGACAGTAAAGACATTTATAATGCTACAAATGATTTCTATTTTAAATAAAAACAGTTATTTTGAATTTAAATGTTTCTTGAGCAGCAAATCATCATCATATTAGAAAGATTTCTTAAGACACTTAAGACTGGAGTAATAATGCTGAAAATTCAGCTTTGCTCTCACAAGAATAAAGTAAATTACATTTTAAAATATATTTAAATAGAAACAGTTATTTTAAAATTTAATAGTATTAAACAATGCAACTGTCTTTTCATGCATTTTAGAATAAATAATTACAGCCTTGGTCAGCAGAAGAGGCTTCTTTCAAAAAATATTTTACTTACCCCAAACATTTGAACAGTTGTATATAACCATATAATTCAGTGGTTTCATACAATAATGTTGTATTTGTGGTGTTTGCTATCCCATGCTATCAAAATCAGTGAGTTAAGGCTGTCCCTGTTGGAATCTGTGAAATATTTACCAGTTGGCTGACGGACCACGTGCACAGATTGATGACTGTTCTTTCTAGCATGTTGAGTCTCCTCTGGATATAAAGCAGTGATCTCATCTTCAGTATTAGACTGCAGCATCTGTTACAGTCTCCTTGTTGTTCAGAGGCAGTGAGATCATTTTGCATTAGCACCAGTGTGATGAGTGACAGCTCTAATGATCACAATCTGCTATCAAAAAACAGCAAGCACTGCTGTGTCATAATAAATGTGTCATAATCACAAAAATGGAAAGAAAAATGTGACCAAGAAGGAGTTACAAGCAAATGATTGTTGTAATTTGTGATTTATGATTTGTAGATTCAATCAGTATTCACATTTGCTTCCTATAATAAATTAACAAGTGTGCATATTCTGAGTATAGTTTTAATGCTTTTTTTATTTTGCCGTTAAATTCCCAAAAGAGCATGTCATTATAGTAGTTTCACAATCCCTCTTTGTCTTGCAATAAGTGAGTATGACAGTGTTTAGATTAAAAAAATGACTTATTTTTTTATTTTACTGTTTTAGGTGAAAATCTATTTGGCAAAAATATATACTTATTTCTTTTTGAAATAACTGATTAATTTCATTTTATTCTAATTATACTGCTGTCACTAAATTCTTTTTATCTACATTCCTGCAGTCGACCGCTGTCAGTGAAGAGTGTCATTGGAGGACCTGTTACAAGAAGTAAGTAAAGTAACACTTTTTTGGGGCTGCTTAGCACATATATACAAACACGCCATTTTGCCATGTGTGTAAAATCTTGTGTGTGTAACATTTCCTCAGGTAAAGTGATCGGCTCTAGGGTGTCCTCAACCCCTGGTGCCCTCCAGCGTTCCCGCAGTGACATAGACGTGAATGCCGCCTCCAGTGCCAAATCTCGCATGTCCACCGCAACCTCCCCATCTCCCTTCAGCTCCGCTGCAGCTCTGCCTCCAGGCTCCTACGCCTCCCTGGGTGAGACCCCATCACACTCTATCCATCTTTTCTCCTCTTTCATCCTTAATTAGGAATTTTAATAAAATAGCCATAAAAATCAGTGGCTTTTATGGCTGCAGCGGCCCATTAATAAAACTGATGGGCAGCAAAGATGCTATTAAGCTGCTCTGTGATGAGGAACAAACAACGACTATGTGCCACAGATTTATTATCCCGTAAGTTTTTTGTTTTTTTTTAAAGAAAGTTTAGTTATTTTAAGAGCAAATATAATATTTTTATAAATGGAGTGTTATGACTTTGAAGTATCTGCTTCCTGGAATAAGAAATTACTTCCTGGAATAATAGTATAATAGTATAGTATATCGAAAAATAGTATAATAGAATAATATAATTATTTTATAATTTCTTGGTGAAGTATTGCTTATTTCTTTTATGTGTGTGTATGTATGTATGTGTATATATATATATATATATATATAATTTTTTTTTTTTTTTTTTTTTTCTTCATCGTATTGCTTTTTCTGGCATTTTATGAAAGCAATAAGTCAAACCTTTTGCACTACAGTGTAAAATCACTGTGATCCACATTCTTTTGTGGCTTATTACTTCAATTATGTTTTGGTTTTCTCAGTGTTAGTTTTTCAGCAGAGTGCACAAGGGAACGTTGGAGCTTAAAAATGCATCAGTCCTTCGTGAGAGATGTTCAGCATTCGTCCCAGAACTCACCATTTAACGTTTGACCACTGACTTGTCTGTATAATCTTTTCTCTGTACTGTTTTCTAATCCCACGATTCCTTAAAAATGATCAAAGAGATTTTATTTCCTTACCCGCAGTCACACTCACTAGCTCCCGTGTGCTTCCATGCAAGGCCCGTTTCTGAGCAGATCCCTGTCTTCCACGCTTCCATGGGCTTAACTGACTCTAACCTCTGCCTCTTATGCCTCTCCTCTCCTCCACCCTGCACTCCCCTGCTTTTGTTTTTGTGTTTTTGCCCCAAAGACGGTGCACCTGGTAAAATAGATGGTAAGAAGTATGTGTATATGTGTGTGTGAGTGTGAATGTCCACCCTCTGTGCTGTCGGAGGGACTCAAGCAGTGTTTTTGTCCCATTTGTCAATAAACAACTGTACACCTGGCGATCTGATTATGCTAGTGGTCTGCATGACCTGTTTGCATGATATATCCCCCCCTCCTCTTGACAATAAATAACAACAGTAGTTCAGTGAGATGAAAATGGTCCCTTGTACTTCATATTATCTGTTGTGTCATTAGTACTTGTATACCTTTAAAAAGGTTATTGAAATTAATCTGTCAAAAGTGTGGGAACCACATATACAGATGTGGTATTGGTTTAGTTTATGATTTCTTCTGAGGTAAGCATAGAGCATATAAAAGTGCTGTTTTGCACAGTTTCATGCAGGAAATTTGTGTAGAAAAAAATCAACTCATCAACAAATCAACTTTTGGTTTACAAGAACTCAGTAGATACGCTACTATTCAGAAGTTTGAGGTTGGTAGGATTTTTAAAAAATTGTTTTGTAAGATCTCTTATTCTGCATTTATTTGATCAAAAACACAGTACAAATAGCAAGATTGTGAAATATTACTGCATTTTAACATCATTTTCATTGCAACCATTACTCTAATCTTCAGTGTCACATGATCCTTCAGAAATAAATCTAATATATAAATTTGGTGCTCTAGAAACATATTTATCAATTTTGACGAACAGCATTTTGAAATATATTTTGCAGTTTTAAATATATTTTGCAGTGTAATAGATGTCTTTACTGTCGCTTTTGGTCAATTTAATGCATCCTTAAGGGAAAAAAGTATTAAATTCTTTCCAAAAATGAAATATTATTGAGCCCAACCTTTTGAATGGTTGTGTATGATTTGATTGATAGGTTTGCTCAGAAGCTAATAATATTCTGTGTTCCACCAGTCACTGGTCTTCTCAGTAGAGCATGTCATGTAATTCCTTTCAGTCAGCTTTTTTTTTTTGATTGTTTTCATCAGGGAAATCTCTTTGTTTGTCCTTAGTATCCCTTGTTGTTTAAACCTTTCAGTCTGTATCTCTTTGTGTCAATCACTCTAAATCTCTCCCTTCCTCTCAGGCATTTTATCACCTCATCTCATGCACTTTTTATTTTTTATTTTTTTAATCTACAGGTCGTGTGCGGACGAGAAGGCAGAGCTCAGGGAGTGCGGTCAGCGCCAACAGCACTGTTACAGACAGCCGTGGTCGAAGCAGAGCTAAAGTGGTCTCTCAGTCCCAACGTAAGTGTCTGTGTGGACGTTGGTCTGTGTGGAGGGATTTTTTTTTTTAAAGAACCATAGCATGATATTATTTATAATCTACCATGGCTTTACTACTAAAAGCTTTAGTGTTATATTGTGTATATGTTGCAATGTTAATGTTTGTTAATGAAATTAACAAACACCATTACATGGCTCTCTGAAATACTTTATTCTGATTAATCATTATGCTGGCACATATATTTCTAAAAAATTGCCACTAAACTGTATTTTTAAGTTGCTATATCCAGCTATGCTGATTTCACGTCTCATATCACTCTGCAATTTCTTTCTTTTGACATAATAAAATCATTTCTAGCCAAATCTGTTTTTTAGATTGTGAAATAATAATAATAATAAAGCTCTTATTTTATTAGCATAGCGAAGAAATTAATTTAAATAAATTGAAAATAAATTTAAAAGTAATATTTTTAAATATTTATTTATTTATCGACAGTGAGAATGTTAAATAATGATAAAATAATCATACTGCTCCTAAATACAGGCTGCCGATTCTTCTTCTTCTTTTTTTCTTTTTTTTGGTGGGGGGTGAAATGTACTAAGACATGTTGTCTTGAAATTCACCTTCCCAGGGTCAACAGATTGAAGCTTCAACCTTACTGTTAGGAGCTCAGATACAGATAGTACCTATTGGTCAGCCACCACTATCATCTTCCTTTTTGTCTCTGTCAGTTTTGTATTTAATTTTTTCACAACCCAGTTTGGCATTCTGCTGAATATGGAGTTTATTCCACAATTATAGTTAAAGACACTCTTTGGCATTAAATGTGTAGATTTAAGTTTCTAGAGCACGAATAAACAACATCTTGCCTGAAGCATGCTGGGTAACCATGCGTCACATCAAGCGTCTTTTGTAACTGGCTACTTTTCACCTGTCCGTTGTCTCGCTTCCATACACAAGGATCCAGATCAGCTAACACCACTAGTGGTAAGCCCCCCGTTCATCAGAATAAAGCTGCGTTAATACCCTCAATACGAACCCTGCATGAATTACACGTCTACCATCATGTTGCATGTCCTAGTTTAGCTTAATCTTTTTATTTATGTTCAAATAGAGGTCAGACATTATGATAGTTGGGTATTTGTTTTTGCTTTGATGTCTGTCTATATGTGTTTGCAAATGTGTCTGTAGCTTGTATTGTGTCACGTCACCTTGCCTGTAGAGATGACTGTTTTCCCTGCAGCTCGAATAGACCTTGGATCCAAGCTCGCTCTGTTTGTCTGTCTCTTTGTTTGTATGTATTTCATCAGAGCTGAGGTCTCGTCTTCATATATTTGCATAAACATCTAATTTTTCTTTGTGGTGATTTTGTTCACCTAAACATGAGATTTTACTTGTCAGCTGGGCCATGTGAATAAAGGAAAGCTTATAGACAGAGTTAAAATAAATGCTCAGTTTTAGTTTTCAAACTCAATTGTTTGTCAAATACTATTTAATATAATGAATTTTCAGCAGCTATTCCTCCAGTCTTCAGGGTCACGTAATCCTTCATTGATTTTTTTTTTTTTTTTTTCAGGACTCTTTGATGAATAGAAAGTTCAAAAGAACAGCATTTATTTAAAAATCAAAACAGTTTGTAACATTATGTCTGTTTTTATTCTTACTTTTGATCAATTTAACCCATCCTTGCTAAATGAATGTTCACTTTTTTCAAAAACAAAAAACAAAAAAAACAATCATGCAATCATGGTCAAATTAAGTCATCAGATAATGCAAGCTAAATAATAAAGCTGCCTTATTTTATTTATTTTTAATGTAAATTTGATACTAAGCGGAGGGGAACCAATTGTAGTTGGTAAATAATCAGTCAACATGTTACTTATAGTTGTCCTGATCTAATTTCCCTTTGCAGCTGGCAGCCGATCCAGTTCTCCAGGAAAGCTCTTGGGACACGCGTATGGCAGAATTCCTAGAGCCACTGCACCAACAACTCCCTCAGACAAGTACTCAAGGATCCCAAGAAGCCAGGGATGCAGCCGTGAAACCAGCCCCAGCAGATTGGGCATAGGTAGGGGCAACACGTTTTTACATCTGAGTTTAACGCTAAGGATGTACACATAGAGTAGACACATCATCGGCATACATAAAACAACTTAATTACAAAACTCAAGTGGACCTAGACCAGTTCCTTGAGGAATTCCTTAAGAATATGCATTACAACATGGAGATTATTTGCTACATTTTGTTGGAAAAGGTAGGACCTCGTGGTAAGCATGGATGGCAAGAATTTTCAGAACTTACTTGACAAAGAAAGAAGACTTTCTTAAATTTCATTTGCTGAATCATTGTTCGCTGCAAATCCTATCAAATTGGGCTAGTGCAGATAGACAGAATGTATTTTCACTGTGTGAAAGAAACTCAGCATTCATTTAAATGGCTGATAAAAGTGTTTATGCCGAAACAAGCTCAGTGGTTACTCATTGCTGTCTTTTGTATGTGATTTACAGTATTTACCTGTTGTTGAATGATGACAGGGCTGACTAACGGCTTTCATTCTTCATCAGCTTTTCTGGCTTTGTTTTGAGGTCATTGTGTTTGTCAATTTTTTTTGAGAAATATTTGTGTATGTCCTGTCTTTTTAAAGATCTGACCAATAAATCTCCAGCTAATTATTTAACAATTATTAAATTGACAGCAAGTTATATATAAAACAAGAAGCACAAAACTGAGGATATTTTTGTAACGTCCACAAGTTTATTAATGCTTTTAAAGCTTAATGCAGTCTTTTGTGTGTATGTTTTTACTGAAGAGGCACCAAGCAATTTTTTACACCTAAAAGTCATAAGTGCTTCATTTTTTATTTCTACATGTTGAGATGAAGATTCCAGATTTTTTCATGGCCTAAAAAAGATTCTTGAAGTGGCATTCACACTGACAACGATTAGCAGTGACAAAGTGGCCTAAATTAATTTTTTAATGATTTGAGGTGACACGAGTGGCGGTGACTGTTATCAATACACTGTATTTAGTCACATGACAACGTAAAATTTAACTTTATGCAAAAGACCAGTGATGTGAAACAACAACTACCAATCAGAATGAAGACATTGCAGCACACCTATCACCTGTCAAAAACTGCATGCAGGAATATAATTTTTCAAAACTGATGTATGGAAACCTGTGTCAGAAATTGTCAGTGTTGATTCATGAGAGCTTGATTCATGCATTGATAATCATTTGTCTTGTACATGACATGATGCATTATGTACTGCTACAATTTATATACAAACTCCAAATTTAAATTTATAGCAGCAAGAAAACTGATTTATTGTCAAAATAGAACGACATCTTATTTTTACTGATAATACATTATAATTCAAAAGTTAAGGGTTGGTTTTTGAAAGTCTGTTATGCTCACCAAGGCTGTGAATTAATGTTAAAAAATGCAGTAATATTGTGAAATATAATCACAATTTAAAACAACTCTTTTCTATTTGAATATATTTCAAAATGTAATTTCTGTATAGGCAAAGCTAAATATTTTTAGCAGCCATTAATTCAGTCTTCAGTGTCACGTGTAATCATTTTAATATCGTTTATAGGTGTCAGTATAAAGTGTATGGCTTTGGTTGTTTGGTCGTGTTTGAGAAAACAAATAAATCTAGAGATACGCAAAATTACTTGGTGCACCTTTAACAATGCATGTTCAGAAACTCCCTAAATGTTGTCAGTCTAAAATGTTCAGCTTAAGCCTTGTGCTTTAAATGTTTAACCTTTCTAAAGCAGAAGGACCCCAGGAATGGCCAACCCAAACCCCCCTCCCCCCTCTTTCTCTGACTCCACGGCCTCACTAATGCCCTAACCTGTGTTCTAACAGCCAGGCTGTGTGGTAAAGCTCTTCTTCCTGCCACTTCTTCCTATCGCACGCTAGCCCGGAGCAGTCGCATCCCCCGCCCCAGCATGAGTCAGGGGTGCAGCCGTGACACCAGTCGCGAGAGCAGCCGCGACACAAGCCCCGCTCGGGGCTTCACTCCTCTTGGTGAGTAGAGCAAAAAGCAAAAAGTGGCTGATGGAGTCAAAACAACAAAAACATCCAATCCTTTCCAAATCGCTATCACAAACCTTCTCCCTCTGATTCTGTTTGGCCTCAATTTATGGCCATTATTCCTAGTACGTGGCATATGAACTGTTGCTTGCTTGTCTCTATGCATGCACTAATGTGTTCTTGAGGTGCTTTAATAATCTGTGCCGCTGTGTCTTTGAGGTTGTAAATACATCTAGTAATGGTTTGGATGCTTTGTCCGTAAAAATGGATTTATATGGCATTTTGTTTTAAATTGTGAATAAAAACAGCTGGTCTGATCTTTAAAATAATTTTCAGGGAGGAACAATCACAGCAAAGTGTTGCAATCAGTGTTGTTATTGTTATCTTAAAATTTTAAAAGTATGTAGTATTTATTGAAACAAATGTGTAATGTAAAATAAAATCAATAAAAGTAAAGATTAGATTAAAAACAAACAAACATTGAATTACAAATGTTGCCTTCACAACTGACTGCAATGAAATAAGTTTAAGCTGAATTGCTGAAATTAATAAAACACAAATGTAAATAAAAATAAATGAAAGCTAAATAGAAATATAAAAAAAAAAAATGTAAAATATAAAATATATCATTTTAATATTAATTAATACTAATAATGCGAAAATAACACTGATTGTAATTTTCATTGTATTGTATATTCATTGCTAATCTGCTACCAGCATATGTGAATGTGGTCTGTGTTGTAGCAGGGAGATGGATAAGTCTATGGTCTGTTTCACACTCGTGTGAAACACTCGTGTAGTTACTAGTTATGTTTCGCATGTTGGATGTTTCGT
The DNA here is from genome assembly GCA_004124795.1 of Poropuntius huangchuchieni. Classification (NCBI taxonomy): domain Eukaryota; kingdom Metazoa; phylum Chordata; class Actinopteri; order Cypriniformes; family Cyprinidae; genus Poropuntius; species Poropuntius huangchuchieni. The sequence continues at coordinate 10,375 of SCHK01305588.1, forward strand.
GTTAATGCCACGAATGGTGATCAGTGTTTTAGTGTAGCACTAACCT
>SCHK01305762.1:0-15930 GCA_004124795.1 Poropuntius huangchuchieni
TTTGTAAGAAAAAAAATGCATCATTAAGGTGTTTTAACTTTCCATTATCCATAGTCAATAATGATGCTTCTTCTAATAAAAAAAAGTCACAATACACTGAAATATATATATATATATATATATATATTTTTTTTTTTGGCTCTTTTCACTTGTAAGCAGTGCTTGATCTGTGTATATTTCTCTCCTGATTCAGACAGCTGACTTTTTCACTGGAGGAAGCAATAGTATGGATAGAGGCCTTGTATTTTAGCTGAACACAATGGTTTGACCTTGAAAACATGTTAATGTGAGATTTGTTTGTTTCAAACATGTAGCTTTTAACTTCACAAGAAATAAATTGATGGACTGTGGTCGTGTGAATTATTGGATTATTGTGATGGTTTTATCAGCTGTTTGGACTTGGCACCCATTTAGCCACGCAATGCTTAGTTTCTCCAAATCTGCTCCAGTGAAGAAACTAATTCTTCTACATCTTGGCTGACCTGAGGGTGAGTACATTTTCAAAAAAATTTCATTTTGGGTGAGCTATTTCTTTAAACAGTGTTTAAAGCTTTACAACACTATGGAGCAAAGTAAAATTTTATAGTTAACTGTCATTTTAGGGTATGGGTGGTCAGCATTTCTATTTCGGCTTGTGGTTGGACTACGATTTTGGACATGGCCACAGTAGGGCTCGACCAAGCTGCACCACATATGGCAGCCCTCAGCTTTCAGGAGATGAGGACTTCAAACTTGACACTGTGGAGGTGTGGGGCGTTGGGCAGCCACCTGAAGAACAGGATCAGGTCTGTGATAATATGTTACTACAGTGAATTTTGTATTTTTGGGGTTTGCATTTTGATTCAAAAATGTTTGTGTTGACGTTCAGGATGAGAAGAAGAAAAGCATACTAGATGTAGATCCTGAAGTACAGGCCATGATGGAAATGACAGGGAAGACAATGTACAGCAAAATCCTCCGAGAACCTGAGGAGGATGAGGAACAGTAAGTAAGGAAAAAAAGATGAAGACAACGTGTAGATCAAACCAGCAGTATTTCATTTCATTGTTTGGTTTGTGCTTTTACTCTAATGTAGATAAACACACTGTTACTAACCACTTATTGAGGTTTTTATACAGTGTAGTTTTTATGTTAATATGCAAAATCTAGGAGCTGGTTTCCTGCTTTCTGTGAAATATTAAAATGTGCACACAAAGACATTCTGTCAAATACTGTTCAACACTGAGTATTGACAATGTGTGACTGAAGTCTACATTTCTCATCAAGTATCTGGATGTTATATATTTGCATTTTGTCCTGACTGATAAATTTAGTGTCTGTAAACTGGAGGAATCATTCATTAAATGGAAAATGAATAAATACATAAAACGTATTTGTTTGCTTATGTTTTGTTTCATCAGCCGCCCCCCCCCCCCCCCCAAAAAAAAAAAACCCACTCATAATATTCATAAATGTAAAGATGCATTTCTCAGAATGAAGGTCAAGATTCCCTCAGTTCTCTTAAACCATAATAAATGATATGGTATTAAAAATGTAAGTTTTGTGTTTTGTTTACATCTGTTTGATTCATTTCTACTTGATTTTATGCATTCTCAGAGTTCAGTCAATTTCAGAGTGGTTGGATCTTGTGTAATGATCTCTAAATTGTAACTGATAGATGCTGTAGGCCTGCTTCAGTTCTCAGCATGCATCGCAGTATTAATAAAATATGCAGATAACTGTTTTGCTGCTTATGGTGTTTTGAGTTATTCATATTATTTAACCAGAAACAAAAAATCAGTCCTAAATCAGTCAGCTCTACGACATCAATTATTGAAACCCTTACCATGGTAATATATGTTTGTTTGTTTTTTCACACCTAACATGTAACCTAACAGCCTCTTCTCGTCTGTGAACTTTTCATGCTTTCTGAATGCAAATGAACAGTGGAATGCACTGCGTAAGAAAAGCACAGGACTTGACAGCGAAGTTTACGTCTGCGGAAGTTTGTTCTTATTAGCACGTTTAAAGACATAACAAACGTTTGGGTTCAAGATCATTAAAAATAATTTAGGACGACGAAATTTCCTCTGTCAGCCAGCGCCCATGCTGCCAAAAACAGGTGCTTTCATTTTCATATCACCTCAAACTGTATTTAGAAAGTATGCTTATATTTTTAGAGTTAAAAACTGCTTTAGGGCATTCAGTTTACATTGAGAGTCATACATTTAGTTTGACAGAGTCATTATATTACAGAATACAAAACACTAAACGAGAGAAAAATACGTGATGTCACGATGACGTCGAATGGCAACATGCGACTTTGATCAACCTGAAGACTCGTCACTGAAATAAACGCTTTTCCTGCATCAGGATGTCGCGTTTTTGGTATAATTCATGTTTGCAGTAGGGCATAAAAGTTTGACAGAGTAGTGCACACATCGCTCTCTCTTCCCTGGGGATTTTGCATAGATAATTTTGCTTCCGGATTTTTTTTTTATTCTCATAATGTTCTCTTCACTTCCTTGTGTTAAGCGAATAGAGGAACTGACCACATTGTGACTAGACTGATCATAGATTTTATTTTTTATTTTCAAAAAGTACTGCATTAGGCTATTTTTTATATTTAAAAATGAGTATTAGTTTGATTACAGCAGGTGTTTTTCGACGTGGTCATTGATTTTCTTCTCTAAACTTGGGTAAGTATTTTTATTTAGGCTAATTGGGTGTTTACGGGGTGTTACAGTAGCTGTTTATGTGTGTAAACGTTTGATTTAAAGGCTTACATTTTTTAATTAAATATACACTGGTGAAGTTTAAGACGTTTTATAGAACTACATAGAATAGAATATAAATACGAAGCTCATTCTTAATGTGAAAACTGTTACTTGAAAATTACATTTGCATAAAGATGCACAATAAATAAGGTGCAAAATTGTTCTGTACAGTTTCAGTGGGCTACAAAAAAGTAAATTCTGCAAGAACATGTCTGCCTTTATAGCCTCTTGTTGTTAACAATAAATAACAATTACGTATTGTACTTACAGTTAACACAAACTCGGATGTGGCAGGTTCTTTTTCTTTCCCTGTTGAGCAACAGACCTTCCTTTAATCTTATCTCGTGTTTTTTGTGTCAGTCTACATTGATTTGGGGGTTTGTTATTTAAAGTTTTATCTTGGCGCTTCTTTAAATGTCAGGAAAGAGAGTGGTTTCTCTGTCTCTTTCACACAGAAAGCTCAAAATGGAAGAATGGAGGGTGTGGGTGATGTACAAAGGTTTCTGAATGGAAACCACATTGAGTTTAGTGGGTTAATGCTTTACTTTTAAAGAGGGACTTGCTTTGGGACACTTCCACAGCTACTCATTTGCAATGCAAATGTAGGCTTCTATGGGGAACCAGACATGAAACATCTATTTTGCTTGCCATGGTTCAACAGTTTGGAAAACTGACTCTAAAAGGTGCACTGTTTAGTTACAGATAACTGCTTGTCATATTCCTCTTTAGGTGGTGATTATTTCTATTATCAGAGCTGGCAAGTCACATGCATTGTCGGGAAATACAGTATTAACATTGTAGTCTTCATAAATAGTTCTTCTTTAAACGCAAAAATTCTGTTTCATGAGCACTACTGTAACAGTTACTGTATAATCCGTGCAATAAACAATGCAAAGGTTTACATAAAAATTCTTAATTACTCATCCTCATGTCATTCCAATTTTGTATGACTTTCTTTCATCTTTAGAATACAAATTTTTTTTTTTCCACGAAGAATGTTTCAATCATTTTTGTCCATATCATGAAAGACACTGGGGTCCAAACCATTGGACAATGAAAACACAGACATTTTTCAAAATGTCTCCTTTTGTGTTCCAGAGAAGAAAGAAAGTCATAAAAGTTATGAAACGATATGACGGTGAGTAAATAATGCCAGAATTTTCATTTCTGGATTTACTTGTTATTTAATGTTTAATTTGATCCATGCAGTATCTTGAATATTTGAATATGGGCTAGTCCATCGTGTTTAGATATTCAAAATACAGACTTTTTCTGCCATGTCATTCAGTTGTAAATAAGCAAACCTGCTATAAGTAACAACATAAGTTTCATGCGGCTGTGAGTGTACATGCTGCCACACAGACTGTAATAAGTAACTTCCTGCGGCCGTTTGTATTTGCCAGTGTGCGACCAAAAGCAGTGATGGCGGGCCGCGTTCAGCAGGGAGACCTGACCGAGTACAAGAAGAGTCTCATCAAGCGGGACCTTGAGATGGGGATAGTGATGACTGTGTACAGGCAGAGGATGGAGAGGCTTACCGTGCAGGTCATTATGGAGACACGACAGGTGGCCTGGTCGCGCACCGCCAACAAGACAGAAGGAGTGTGTGAGTGTCTTCCCTCTAACTTATTTCTCACATTTACACTTAAATTTGCATTGAAGTTGTTTGTTTTTATCTGTATAATGACCTTCTAGTGTCATGCCTCAGCATTTAAGCTACAGAAGCTTTATGATTAAAGATAACTAGGCAATTTAGAACAGTCTTTGTTGTAAAGTGATTGCTCACATTGGATGTTACAAATATGTGGACATCTGAAGTGGTTTTGCATTCTATAACAAAGTCAAACTAATTGGACAGGATCAGCACCAAAATGATCAACAATATTTGTAGTACAAAACGTTTCAAGTATATACTAAATTTATATTTTTAAGGAAATATAATATTTTTAAAGTTAAATTTGGTTGCTTTTTTTGTAAGTTTTTTCTACAGAAATTTGAATGAATTACATTATTGTTCAAAAGTTTGGAATGTGTAAGATTTTTTTAAAATGTTTTTGAAAAAGATTCTTATGCTCACCAAGAGTGCCTTTATTTGATATAACAATAATACAAAAAAAATTGTGAAATATTATTACAATTTAAAATAACTGTTTTATATAAGTAACATTTCTTATTTTTATCAGTGTCTGAAGTTTTGAGAATATTAATATTTTTGTGAAAAACTGTGACTTTTTTAACAATTCTTTGATACATAAAAAGCTCAAAATAACAGCATTTATTGAATAGAAGTTGTTTGTTACGATATAAAAGCCTTTACTTTAACTTTTGATCAATTAATGCATCCTTGATGAAAAAAAAGTAATTGTACGGATCCCAAACTTTTGAAGCTCAGCGTAAATCACAAAACTTTTTTATAGAAAAATCATCTGACAAAAAAATGGATAGTGAGATGAACTGACCATCAAATTGTAACATTCCAAGATGATCTGTTCAATAACAGAGAGCTTATTTCAGACAGTAGTCATGGGCTGCGTCTCAAATTCAAGTGAGCTACTTTGCTGTCTTAATATCTCCACGGGCATCAACAGTTCTAACACAGATGGTACCGTGATCTTGTAGGAGAACACTTTTTTTTTAGGTGTAGCTGTTTGTTGGTTGCCAGTAATTACAGCAGTATGTAGTGCCATCACACTCCTTGCAACATCTTTCTCACCCTCCAAAGTGCCACTCACAGTTTTTCTTGCATTTCCCACACACTTTTTGGCTAATTTTCTTTTCCTCTCCACCTAATCTTTCTACTCTTTCATACATGACTAGTGCATAACTAGTGTGTACTCTTACTTGCTGATCATGACAACATCATGCACCTTGTCATGGTGTTTCAAATATTCATATAGTGACATCGGTTTATGTATTCAAAACACTTCCCCTGAAGAATTTATTTATCTTTATTTATCTTTCTTTCTTTCTTTTAATTTTTTATATCAGATCTGGGCCAGTGCTATTGTAGTATTATATGCTATTATGGTATTTATTTATTAGCTTTAATTTATGTTTATTTGTTCAATTACGTTTAGTTTAGTTTCTGTAATTTTGCTGTTGAAACGTATTTTGTTGAAGCACTAAAATTATATTATTTTATTTTGGTTAGGTGGCAACTTTTTCCTTTATTTATATTTTCCTTTATTTCATTTTTATTTAAAGTGAAAAAAATCTGATTTTTAATCGTTTTAGTTAACAATACCTTCACTAATCTGGGCTGATGAACACTGTCCCAATTTGTATCTGAGTTTCTGTCTGAGTACTGTATATTTATATGTTTATGTTACCTGTTGCGATCTCATTTTTGCAGTGGACCTTTTTGAGATCCGGGAAGTACGAGCAGGAAAAAACTGCAAAGACTTTGATCGATTCAAGGAGAGCAAGGATAAATCTATAGACTCATGCTTTACTATATTCTACGGCTCTCAGTTTGTTCTCAACACTCTCAGTCTGGGGGGTATGTGTGTCTTCTTATGCATTTTACTTTATTGTCATTCCTCCATATGCTTACATGTAGTATGCTATACGCACAAAATTTTGGGTTCCTGAAATGATCTGAATAGTAAAAACTAGATTCATTGTTTTAGTGCTGAAAGCATTTGTTGATCCACAGCTGATTCGGTGGAGGATGCAGAAAAATGGCTGGCAGGACTGGAGTTACTGAGACAGGAGACACTGGTGGCTTTCACACCAGAGATTATAGAGAGGTACATACACACACACACACACACACACAGATATGGATAGTGTACCTTGTTATCCATAAACCATAACACAAATCATGTGTTTGTTTCATTCTGTGTTTTTCCCTCTACTGTAGTTGGCTGAGGAAGCAGATGTACTCGGTTGATCAAACAAAGAAAAACAGGTTCTCCTCTTTCTCTTTCACCTTCTTCTCAAACAGTCTCATTTTAGTTTCTGTCTCATCTCATTACTGCTTCTTTTCTGTCTTTCACAGCATCACCCTGAAAGAGCTGAAGTCTCTGTTGCCACAGATGAACTTTAAAGTACCAAGTGGACGTTTTCTGAAGGACAGAATTGGTGTATGAATGATACATTGTATACACATTATCTTTACGGAAGTGTATGCTTTGCATCATATGGAAAACTTTATGGCAGCTGAGTTGGAACATTTCCTCGCCTAAAGTTTTTCAGATGATCATCTGTTTATCCAAAAGTTTTTACATTTTTTTTGTTTTAAGTCATGTATAGTTAATGGCTTTGCTCTGAAAGCGTCAACTTTATAATTTCAGGTGGTCGGAGCAAAGAAAGAAGTTCTGGATTTTGAGCAATTTCACAAATTCTACAATCTTTTGATGTTTGAAAACCAAAAGGTGGTAAGTATGCAGTTTAGTTGTGCTGAAAAGTTTGGGATCGGCATGAGTTTAAAAAGTAGAAGAAGTAAAAAGTACAGTAAAACAGTCATTGTGTGAAATATTATTACAATTTAAAATAGCAGATTTCTATTTCAGTGTCACACGATCCTGATTTGGAGCTCAATGAACAATTCTTGCTATTTGCCATTTTTTTTCTTAAGTTGTGCTGCTTAATATTTTTGTGGTTGCCATTTTTAGTGTAATGCACATTTTTTAAGTGGTCTTTGATTAGAAGAAAATTCTAGAAAGAACAGGATTGCAAAATGTAAAAGTTTTTACTTTTCTAGTATCGTCTATAGAGTATGTTGTTTGTCATTTTGTTAGATTCTGGAAGAGTTTAAAAAGGAGTCGTGTGCTTTCATCATGGGGTAAGAAACTGTCAAAACATTGCTCTTTAAATGTGTCATGAGGTCATTCTAATGCTCTCATTCTTACTAAGTTTTTTTGTATGTTTTTTTTCTGCAGTAACAACGATCAGCCTGTTCAACTCTGCGATTTTCAAAGATTCCTTTTATTTCATCAGAGAGTAAGACATTCTGCTTATCAATTCATCTAATCATATACAGTATATTTTGTCTATACCAGTCAAATATATCAATTTAATTCAAATGCTATTTCAAATGCTTAGTTTAAATTAAATACTGTGAATTTATTTTGTAGGAGTCTTGGGCCAACAATACAAATCAAGTCCGAGAGCTTATGACCATCTTCATCGATGACACAATGAGGAAGACCAATGATCCGGCCTTTACTGTTGAAGAGGTATGGGTTATAGAGATGTGTTTTTTTAATGTAAATGTTATGTGACGTGTTTTTAGAGCTTTCTTTCTGTCTTTCTAGTTCCTCAGTTTTCTCTTCTCCAAAGAGAACTCGATCTGGGATGAGAAGTTCTCAGAGATTAGCCCACTGGACATGAACAATCCTCTGTCTCACTATTGGATCAACTCATCTCACAACACGTCAGTGCTGCAGTTCTTCATGCTCATGACACACATAAAGCAGCTCCTCCCCTTCATGATCAACTTCCTGTGTTACTTCATGTGTTTTGCTTCTTTTTTTTTCCGCAGATATTTGACTGGAGATCAACTGCGCAGTGAGTCCTCAACAGAAGCTTACATACGCTGCCTGAGGCTGGGCTGCCGCTGTGTTGAGTGTCAGTGAACCATACCCTCATTTCTTAATGAAAGTCCTTTTCGGCTTCATGTTATGCATAGATAATGCATTGATGAAATTGTTCTGAAATCGGTGGGAGTCAGTCTGATGACCTTAAGTTTCTTTTTTCCAATGCAGTGGACTGCTGGAATGGTCCCGATGAACCTATCATATACCATGGCTGGACCAGAACCTCCAAGATAAAGTTTAAGGATGTGGTGAAGGCCATCAATGATCATGCTTTTGCAACATCCGAGTTAGTCATCAACAACACACACATTCACACATTTATTTGTGAGGTGTTGTCAAATTCGTTTAACCTAACAGAGTTAGGCAAAATTAATTTTACAAAACCTTTCAAGAACATACCAGGGTCCCATCCGTCCCAAATTGTAAGTAAATAAGCAAATATATTTTAATATTTTATATTTTAATATATAAATTTGCATTACTGCCGCATGAATAATTAATAATGAACAATGATATATTCTTTTAAATGTCAAGTGTTATATAGCATGGATAATATTTGTTGTACTTCCTTTAGTTAATGCTAATAAATTCTATTAAGAATATTTGTAATTACCAAAAGTGGATGAATTGGGGTTAAAATGTGCCTGTTCATAATGAGAATACTGTCACAATGCACAAAAATCTAAATGGTCCTCAAAATAGCTTTCATTGTTTTTCTGCTAAATATAATTTTTTATTTGTTTGTTTTGATTTTGAGATTAAATGTTACCTGTTCATGTTTTTTTTTTTTGTTTTTTTTTCAAAGTTTCTTCACATTTCGTCTACTGAAGTAATTTTTACAATCAAAATAATTACAAAATGAAATTGTTGCACACAGTGTATCTGGAAGTGTGCAGTATTCTTGAAGTATGTTTATGAACATGTCACTGTTGGCAGGTATCCTGTGGTGCTGTCCATAGAAGAACACTGTGACCTCAAGCAGCAAAAAATGATGGCTCAGGTGTTCAAAGATGTTTTCCAAGACAAGCTCCTGACCGAGCCACTTGAACCAGAAGCAGAACAACTGCCATCACCAACCCAACTGAAGGGCAAGATCATCATCAAGGTAGAGAAGCTTCATTGGGAAATCCTGCAGTGTCTTTGATTATACAATACAATCCAAAGCCATGCAATCTCGCTTTTTCATACAGCACAAGAAACTGAATATTGATGACGCCTTTACCAAAAAGGACCTACGGAAAGGAGATAAGCAGGGAGAGCTCTTCATCTGGGATCCAATCGATGAGGTGCCGAAGTCCAGCGAACACTATCACAGCTTGTGTGATTGTTTGATCTTATTTCAGTTGCCTTACTTGATTATGATTGCAATTTCTTTATGACTGTATCCATGTACAGAGATGGTACAAGCACTACTGTGTGATCGAGAATAAGACTTTGTATTATGCTGAGGAGAATGAACTACTTGAAGAGGATGTTGGAAAGGTGAACTACTGAAGCTCCATTTTAGAATAAGATTCACTTGAATAATCACATAAATGAAAGATATTAACTGTGTAATTCACCTCTCCTCAGTCATCTCAGGGCGGTACAGAGCTTCATCAGTCAGAGCCCTGGTTTCATGGGCGGATGTCAGAAGGCAGACAGACAGCCGAGAGACTGCTGCAGGAATTCTGTGCAGATTCAGGTGGAGTTGACGGGACATTTGTGGTGCGGGAGAGCGACACCTTCGTCAATGATTGCACCCTCTCGTTCTGGTAATGTAGGCCTGCTCTACTCTTTAGAGAGAGAGGAGGGATCGTTTTTCGTATCATGTTATATTTTATTTATCATCTTTAATTTATTATTTTCAAATGGACGAAATAGGGAAAAAGCTGAATATGCAGTTTATATGGGTCTGGCTTGCAATGCATTAAGTTTTCATCTCCTGTCACAATCTGGCAATTGTTACAGATAAACATTTCTAAAAGCAATTTTAGTTCCTCTCACTCTATAACAAATCCTTTAAATTTAACGGCATTCAGAAAACTAATGAAAAATAGTAGCTAGTTAAACATCAACCTAAAAGGAATTAATTGTTGCTGAAACTGGAATGGTTGTTGGGCTCGCAGGCTGCCTCTCATATTCGGCATGAGTCCATTCAAAAATGTTTCCATATGTATTTGAATGCTAAACCATTATTTATTGTGATTTGAACTTCACTGCACATAAATCATCATTCACATGTGCAGCGTTTGGTGGGTGATCGCAATGGATTGTAGGCTACTTCGGACTAAGTTTAAGTTGAGGAATGTAGCCTTACTTTTTATATGTTTGGTTGACTTGATTTTATTTTGATAATGAACAGGCTGTGATGTTATAACTAATGTGTGCGTGGGTGAGGCGTCTGCACAATCACTTGAATTTGTTCCTTATGACAGCAGAAACAAAGATAAGAGTGAGATATCATATGAAACTATAAAGGGTCTACTTTTATTTGTGTACAGTCACAATAACAACAAAACACTGCGCTTTGGAAAATAAAGAAAACAAACAGATGTTGCTTTCTGCCATATAGCTATTGATTTCCTTTCCGTGAACTTGTTGCATTAGAAAAATGGACAGAAACTGGGCATATAGAACTTGTCGCAGTTTTTCTTTCATTTCTGTGAAAAAAAAAAGTCAAAAATATTTAGCGAATAGGGCTATTTATTTATTTTATGTGATTTTATTCAGTTTTTATCCATTCATATAGTTGCTTATATTTATGTTATTTTAATTCAGCTTTATTACAGAAATGTTTTTAATAGTTTTAACTTTAATAACCCTACCCGAACGGAAAAAATTCCATAGAGCTGCAGTACACTTTAAATTTTTTAGCTGTTTCAAGTCACAAATATTTACAAATATTAATTTAATGCCGGTCTGGGACAAAATTTTAGCCTGGCTGGGAGTTTCATCGAGGAATAATGAAAGAAATGTTGGCAAAATTAAAACAGTGTGCCTATAATTTATATGTAAAATTTAATCGGTTATTTATAAACATGACACAGTACGCTATAGAATTAATATAACTTGAAAAGAGTTTGTAACCCTTTTAAAGCACGACATGAAATATGGTGAGTCTGAATTAGTGGTCATCATCAGAGCTCATGCAGCCAGCCGCGTTGGAAAAACTGCGATAACCGTAATCAGCTCTTGCTGTTGCCTACTTTGATGACACACGCTGCTTCAAGTCAGACGCTGATCGATCTGCACAAATCAAACGGCATTATATGCTCTCAGACGGTGCGCACATGCTCCTCAAAATAATTATCTATTCCCAATCTAAATAATTAGTTTGATGATAAAACTGTTTTTTCAAAAAAAGTTTGAGTAGTAAAAATCCTGTTGCAAAATGTTTTTTCTTAATGACACATTTTTCTTGACCACACAGGAAGTGACATTATATTTGGTTGGGGGAAACAAAAGCACAAACATTGATATGTTGTAGCCATGAATTAAATGATTTTGTGTTTATATATATATATATATATATATATATATATATATATATTCTATCCTCTCTGATTTGAATAAATAAAACAAATAAGATTTGAATATGGATGTGCAAATTTAAGTAATATATTACAGTCATTTCCACAGTATTCATTTTACTTCTTTAATTTGGGCATGTCTCCGTGGTAATTAGGTAATGACATTCTTAATGACAGTATTACACAGAAAGTGACATAATATTGGGTGGGGAACACAACAGTATAAAGATCGTTACATTTTAGCATTTAGCAATTTAAATTTGATCATTCTTTTTTTAATCAGTGTGATAATATCAAAATTTCAAAGGAGGGTGAAAAAACGGTTTTGTATATAATTTATGCCAATTTAATAAAGTTTACTTTAGTTTCTACGATAATGATTTTACTACTTTAGTTTGAGCATTTCCTGGTTGTATAAAGTTTTTCGTATAATGACATAATCCTCCAGTTAGTGATTCTCATTTCCTCATTGACAGAAATGGCTAACCTAAGCTCTTTATGTTCATCCTCTTGAGTTTAGTTTTGTAAATCAAGTCATAAATAATTCATTTACATGACTAGAGTATATTTCTGAAAGAAATACCATTAAATAAAAATCATTTCATTACAATAAAAGCATATAATTTTTTATAAGTTTCAGAAAGTGCTGCTTAACAAGAATGATCCATATGATTCATGTTAATAACTTTGTCACAAATGCACAGAAATGCACATTTTGCTAAATTAAATTCCCTGTGTGGTCCTTACAGGCGCACCGGACGAGTTCAACATTGTCGAATCCGTTCCTACTTAGAAGGAGGCCACACTGTCTATTTCCTCACAGAAAACTTGCACTTCCCCAGTGTGTACTCTCTTATCGAGTATTACAGAGAAAACCCTCTCCGCTGTCAGGATTTCAACCTGCGCCTCACTGAATTTGTGCCTCGACCAGACCAGCACCTGCTAGAAGGGTAAGTCAATACTTGACATGCACAAACAAACTTCACGGTGTTAACCACATCCCAGCCAGCAAGGCTGTAGAAGACCACGTGGACAGCTTATTTAACGCTCACGAGCAACTGCAGACACACCGGAGACGTGAAACTGTGGTTTTCTTGTCTTTAGGTGGTTTTACAGTAACTTGAGTCGGGGTGAGGCGGAGGACTATCTCATGAGGATCCCTCGAGATGGAGCCTTCCTTATCAGACAGAGAGAAGAATCAGACTCTTATGCCATCACCTTCAGGTGCCACTCTTTGTTTTTCTTCTCCTCATTACACTGACAAAAAAAATCTGGATTAGAAACAGTTTTCACTGAGAAATCGCTAGTATTTTTCACAGTCAGCTAAAAAGAAATGGCAAGTAACACATTGAATTGAATGTGAAATTGTTTTTTAAAAACAGAAGCTATAGTAATAAACTCAAATATTGACATTTTCAGTGGTTTGTTGAGGAGAAAAAAAAATCCTATAGAATTGGTCTGATGTGGATCAAGGGATGGTTCATGAACCATTCATTATCTGGATAAAGAGGACATTTTTTTTTTTCAAGTTTTATGTGTTGAAACTCAAAGGTGAAAGATCACATTTCATCTAATCATCAACATTTGTGAGATTTATTTTAACTAAACAGTTGTAAGATATATATCTATATCTATATCTTCAAAAGGCACTTAGTAGAGGATTTTGCATCTGTACTCTCTATACATACATACATACATACATACATACAAACATATGGTGGTTAATTAGGTATTTTCTATAAGAAAATACGTTCAGAAGCTCAGTTTATCAATTTCATAAGCTCAGAACTGGGGCTGAAGACCCACAGTAGCTTGTTGTTGTTGTTGTTGTTGGTGGTGGAGTTTTAATGTAATAATTATTGCAATTAATGGATGTATTTAATATTTTTGCTGAAACAGAGGTGAAGGGATGGTGAAGCACTGCCGGATACACAAAGAGGGATCTATGTATGTGCTCGGCACCTCCAGCGAATTTGAGAGCCTGCTGGAATTGGTGGACTATTTCCGAAAGAAACCCCTGTATCGGAAAATCAAACTGCGCTACCCGGTCACACCAGATCTAGTGGAACGCTTCAGTTCGGTAAGTAATAAAGTGCAGAATTTTGGTGCAGAGCAGAAAAGATGATACTTTTCTAGAGTTCACTTAAAACGTTGTCACCTGCGGGCTGTACTGAACACGTGCAATGATTGTACAACAGTTTGACTTTGCGTGCAGCATCTGTATACACTCTTCAAAGTGAGCAAGGGCAAGTGCACCTCTTCCTTTGCTAAGGCCACAGTTTGCATGTTACACTTGCATGCTTTCATCTCTAGTAGCTCTGTTGGTCTCTTCTCCTTTTTCCAATCAAAGTTCTGATTTAGCAGAAGTGTAACATGCACAAGTGTCATTGTGTGGTATAAATGTTTAGTAACACATATAATATTAAAAAATGTATTTTTAATTAGAATTTTTTTTCACTTCCTGAGGCCGTGCTAATGTTTTTTGCCCTCTTCCTGTGGCTAGTATTACATGTTTATGCATCTTCCCACCACAAAGCACATTTTTCCTGCTGTCACAGCCTAGATGAGGACCTTGACTGCACCAAAAATGATTGCGATTAATTACAGAAAACTGATTAATATATTTTTTACGTTTTTAAATTCACTTTACACCCCTAATTTTGAAAAGTGACGTATGTGCACCAAGACAACATGTATTTGACAAAAAAACAATAAAAACAGTAATACTGTGAAATATTATACATTTTAAATTAATTTTTTTATTTTAATAGTACTTCTTTCTGTGATGGAAAAGCTGAATTTAGCAGCCATTTAGCACCAGTCTTCAGTGTCACATGATCCTTCAGAAATCATTTTGATATCCTGATTTGGTGCTCGAGAAGCGTCTTTTATCATATAAATGTTGAAAACAGTTGTGCTGCTTAATATTTTTGTGGAAACTGTTTTTCTAACATATAAATGTCTTTACTGTCACTGAACCACGAATACTTAATGTTCACTCATCAGACAAATTTTGTTTGGTTAAAGTTTAATGTGCAGGGAGAAAAGTCTAAGAAATGTTTTATGTCTTTCCTTTCAGATAACCATATCTGCTTCACTTTATGATTCTAAGCAGTACGTGGAGGCCAACGAGATAGAGCCGTCTCTGGTAAGCACTTTAAAGAGCAAACACTGCTCCTGCGAGTTAGCATGCGCAAGAGGTCATCTCCTGTGGGCTGGGGAGGAAGTGGTGGCGCTGGCTATCTCTTTCTCTCACATAGGAAACTGATCGACTCGAAAGAGGAAATGCAGCCTGGCTAAAAGAGCAATGTCATGTTTAGTTTGAATGCCATATATACTTCATGTTTCTAGGTTAAACGTAATTCACAAAATTCCCTTTAAAGAAAACAGTTGAAGGCGTGTGTGGGTTGCCTCAATATTGTTGCAGATTTGTAGCAAGATTACACTCATTTTGATGTGTTGCAGCCCCACAGCACAGTGAAGGCCCTCTATGACTACAGGGCTATGCGACAGGATGAACTCAGCTTTTGTAAGGGAACTTTGATCCATAATGTGACCAAGGAGGCAAATGGATGGTGAGATTATTTGCAAATTTTGTAGATAATAAGCAATAAATGCACTGTTTAGCCTTGCAAAAAAAGCTGTGGTACAGTGAGAGTATAAGATGCTATGCTAATTGGGTAAATACCAAGGTACTGGAAGACTACCATATAAATTTACCTCAGTATTTACATACAGTGGCAGTCCAAGGTACACTACTGTCCAGGAGGTGGGGGTCAGTAAGTTTTTTGTTCATTTATTTGATTAAAAAAAACAGTAAAAACAGGGATATTGTGAGATGTTATTACAGTTTAAAATAACTATTTTCTATTTGAATATATTTTAAAATGTAATTTATCCCTATGATGCAAAGCTGAATTACTCCTATCTTCCAGAAATCATTCTAATATGACAATTTGCTGCTCAAGAAATATTTATTATTATCAATGTTGAGAACAGTTGCGCTGCTTAATACATTTTTCAGGTTTCTTTAATAAATATTAGTGCTCTCAAACGATTAATTGTATTCAAAATAAAAATATTTGTTTACATAATATGTGTGTGTACTGTGTATATTTATGT
>SCHK01305812.1:0-10702 GCA_004124795.1 Poropuntius huangchuchieni
TTTAAAAATCATGAATATGAACCAAATTTTCACTTAGACTTTAATGGTGTTATGGAAAGTTAAGTTTCTGATAAAATGCAAATTTCTGGAAAATGCAAATGGGTATGTACCTTTGAAAATAAAAAATNCAATGGTGTTATGGAAAGTTAAGTTTCTGATAAAACTTGTACATATGCAGTATGATTGGAAAATGCAAATGGGTATGTACCTTTGAAAATAAAAAATAAAAATAAGACTTGTGTGTGTATTTATGTAGTTAGTTAATTATTTGATGCGTTCTATATGATCAATAAGAACATCTCTCTTCTGCTCACATTGTAATTCAAACTCCAGAGGACATTCGCAGGAACTTGGACTGAGAAGTTCACTCCATATGGACTCTTTGATTTGATCTGAGGAAAAATCCAGTTGCCAAAGCATTTTTTGGGCTGGGGGAGCGGGATGTTTTGGGGTCTGCTGGTATGGGAATGTAGAGGAGGGTTATAAGGGCTCGTTGCTACAGTGAAGCCCAATCCTGCTGCATGTGTGCTGGGGTAAGATCACACACTGACCCTGGCTCAGCGCACGGAGCAGTCAGACGAGATTAATGAGCCTGGCTCCATAACCCACAACGTCCTGTAGACAGCCCTGCCATTCTTCACCTCTGACAGATCAAGTGCTGGCATATTTCACTCTGCTTGTCTTAACACTTGATGCTGCCTGGCAACATTCACCACCCTACTATGGCTAAGACGTGGTTTCTGCAGCAATTTCAGACTTGAGTTGATGTCACCAGCCAAGCATCTGCGGTGTACAGTGACTTTTTCACTCTGTCATTGTGACGGGATGCGGAGCTGACGCAAGAGGGGAGGAAAACTTAATAAGTCCAGCTTTACTGGCATTTGAGCATCAAAATCAATCTAACAAGTTTCTTCTTTCTTTATAGCAATGAGTGGGTAGTTCAAAATATTTAATTTCGTTTTCCTGCAATTGGTATTTTTATGCAAAAAAGGGCTAAAGGAAAGTTGGATAAATTTCTTTAAATAATACATTTATTAAAAGAAATATGCTTACCAAGGCTGTAAAAACAGTAATTTTGTGAGATGTTATTACAATAAAAAAAGTTTTCTATTTAAACATGTTTTAAAACGCAAATAAAATTTTAGCAGCAATTACTTCATGATCCTTCAAAAATAATTTACTGAAAAAAAATATATATTTAAACAATTTTTCAAATATTTAATATAATACTTTTGTAAGTAGAAAAAACTAAATTAGTAATTACTTGTAATACTATACTATAATAATCTTTTTTTTATTTTTATAGTGTGATATTTGGTGATCAAGAAACATTTCTTAGTTGTGCTGCTTAATATTATTTAGGAATATATGAATATGTACTGTATGTATTCATACACACACACACACACACACACACACACACACAGCACAGCAGCAACAAAAATAAAACAGAACATTTAATTTTAAGGGTTACTGAAAGGGTAGAAAATGTGTGGAAAATTGACCTAATAAAAAAAATGATTTAATATTGTTTTTGGCACAAAAAACTTAAATCATGAGTGAACCTCGAAGAGAGAAAATTTATAATAATAAAAAATATGACAGAAGCCCTTTAATAGTTCAGTATCTTAATGGTGCCAAGAGCCCACTGCACCTTCCTGCACAATCACACAATGTTCTGGAAGTAATGCAATGAAATGCCAGCTCTCTGTGTCCACTTAAACCGCTCTCTTATTTCCAACTTAATAAAGAGATGGGAACAGCTTTCCTGGGTTGTGGGAAATCCAAGGCCATCCTGGAATGTTATTCACATCAGTTATTTTTTTTGACATGTTGTTCTTTTGCTCCTTTCATGCTGTCAGTGTGGTTGGAGGTTTCATTAATAATCAATTACAGATGCAATTCCCGTTAAGCTTAAATTAAAGTTCACACAATCGCAAAATCCTTTGTCATCGGTGTGCAGAATTTCAATTATGATTTTTTTTTTTTTAGTTTATCATTGTGCAGTGATGCCAAATAACTACATAACTACAGTCTGACCTTATTTCACAGATGACCTTAAAGGTGGTTCACTGAAAAAATAATTCTGTCATCATTTACTCACCCTGTAGTTCCAGACCAGTATTAATTACTTTCTTCCTTTGAACACCAAAAATATTTTAGGGATTTTTCAAGCTTCAAAACGTAGTGCATAAATGACATAAAACATAATTAAATTGTTTAAAACATCTTTTAGCTGAAAGCACTATCAAATATGCCAAGACATGTTTAATTTTGTGAATGACAGGCATTTCAGTTCTGTAGCGCTTTCTGCGGACTTTCTGTTTCTGTGTGGGCCTGCTCATCATGAACATTTTGTGTGTGCATTAGAAGCTGTAGTTGAAGGATGTGTGTGAAGCAGGTCTCCTGGAGAGATGTTAGCACAGCAGGAGTGGTGCACAGTTACTAAAGAGGTTCATTACAAGTGACAGCACTCTCTGGATGGAAGTTAGAAAGCGTGAAGTTTAGGACACATGGAATCTTGCCTGCAACAGGTGAGATGGCAATTTGAATATTATTTCTCATTCAGTACTCTCTAATGTCCATCTCTTTTTCTTCACATTCTTGTCTTATAGAAATATAATATTTATTTTAATAATTTAACATTTTTCCATCAGTAAAAAAAAAGTGAATGCATGTCTCAAAAACAACTATAAGAAAAGACAGAGTTGATGGACTGTCAAAAACACACCTGTTCTCAGTTACCATTCGACCTGGTTTGTATTCCACTGTTTATGGACATTCGTGCACAGGCAGCACATATCTGCACCTCACTTTTAATAGTGCAGAGGAATCTTGAGGTTGTTCTGCCATATCTCTTCCAAGTGAGGTTTTGGGCCTGTAGATTCCATACTTTTTTCATTATTTAACCGAAAGGCATTTTTTAATCCATGGAATATCACTTCAAACACATACCTCATGCTCCTGAATTCCAGGAGCATAATGCTAAACCCCCTTTTCCACCAGAATGGTGCTGGTTTTCACGCCGGAGCTGGTACTTCTTGGCCAAGAGATCAAAACTGGCCTACTGTTTTCAGTGACGTGTGAACCAAAAGATGATGTAAGTTAACTGACGTTGTTACATAAACTTAGGGCATTGCAGTCTTTGCTTGCCAGATTATAAACTTTATATCAAGCAATTTAATAACAAATAAAAATATACTACAATATATAACAAATAAAATTCATAGCATTCAGTACAAATGGCTTGTGGTATTTATTTATTTATTTATTTATTTTTTCAAATTTTATTTTAGACGGACAGGAATGATGTGTCTGGATATTTCAGCAATCATGTCATGTCAGGTATTTTTAATGCCGAATTTGTGAATGAATCACTCTTTTGAGTCAGCTCCTTTCAGACTTAGTTAACTCTAAAATGAAACTCACCCTCATGTCGTTCCAAACCCGTAAGACCTTCGTTCATCTTCAAAACACAAATTAAGATATTTTTGATTAAAATTCGAGAGTTCTCAGACCCTCCATAGACAGCAACACAACTGCAAAGCTATCAGGTCCAGAAATGTAGCAAGCCATGACATCAATAAAATGTGACATCAGAGATTCAACGGTAATTTTACAAAGCTATGAGAATACTTTTTGAGCGCAAAGAAAGTTATTTTTGTTTTCTTCGTGCACAAAAAGTATTCTCGTAGTTTTGAAAAATTATGTTTGAACCTGATGTCACATGGACTATTTTACTGATGTTCTTGCTACGTTTCTGGACCTGGGAACATTTCAGTTGTGCTGCTGTCTTAGCACAATAGCTTAATTTGTGTTCCGAAGATAAACGAAGGTCTTACGGGTTTGGGACGACATGAGGGTGAGTAGCCTAATTAATGACAGAATTTTCATTTTTGAGTAAACTATCCCTTTAAAATGGCAAAACGGTATGAATCGGTTCACGATTCACACTTTTCAAGGTCTGAATTCAGTACGATTTGTTCACTCACTGAATCATTTGCCGCGCTTTTTAACTCTGTAGTAACGCGAACGCGCTTTATAACGAAAATCGCGCTAAGATGAAATGAATATTCACCTTCACCTAAAGTCAACCGAAACCAACATGTAACTGCATCACATCGTTTTAAATCGATGAAAAGGGTCTTAAATAGGTTTAACAGCTCCACGTGCAGCACGTGAACGACAGGTAAAGACGTTTCCTGAGTATTAAAACACTAGCAGTACACAAAAACACCAAACATAGGCCTGTGGAGTATAATGCAGGCGTCTTTTCTGCTGTGTGGAGTATAATGCAGGCGTCTTTTCTGCTGTGTGGAGTATAATGCAGGCGTCTTTTCTGCTGTGGTAAGACGCGGAGCAGTTCACCTGCTTCGGGATTCTGTCTGTGGAAAAGGGAGGTAGGCCTAGAAGTTTTTATTCTTGATATTTTATTGCAGCATATATTGATGGCTACTGAAATATGCCAGAAGGGGCTGTCAGGATTTAAGGGCTAACTTTTGACTGAGAATAGGATGGTCTGCCAGAGATATTATAGTTGCAGATCAATGTATAGATCTGCCCTCCCAGGCAGCAGGGCTGTTTCATGTGATCGTTTTATGCTGAGCAATGAAAAATGTGACATTTAAACTGGCCATGCTATCCACTGATGTGATGATATATTTATAAACGCGCATGTTTACATCTAATGTTTAGTAATATAAACTGCTTACCATTGAGTATAATATTGTGCATACCGCAACAATGTGATAAAAGATGTGAATGTTCATAGAGTTACATTTATTAATGATAATAAAAATCTGAATAATTCTTTTGCCATTATAGGCTTTTGAATGTTTCGTCTGAGTTGTGTGTTTATGGTTCCATGGTTCTGAATTTAGAATGGAGCCATGGGTCCAAAATTAAACACTTCCCAAATCTGAGTTGCTTTTTGCTTTATGGACTATGTAATTTGGATTTGTCAAATTTTGTGTTGTCATAGGTCCAAAATACACTGTAAATTATTACATTCATGGCAAATATGGTTTTACATTGTTTTAACTTATCAAAATGAGCTAACCAATTTCAGCTTTTTTGTAATTTAAATTGAAATTATTTGTACAACCAAGTTGATCATATGTAAAAAAAAAATAAAATAAAAAATAAGGAAGCAACTGAGCTTGTGTTTTTAAGTTGAAAAATTTGTGGAATTTTCCCACTTCATTTAGCAGCAAAAGCTTTATTTTGGACTCTGGTTGGAACTCTTCATCTTACATTTCATTCCAAACCATTGCATGATTCATTCTCATTCTTCTGTGATCATAACATCTGCGGATGATCAGATGCAGATATGTGTGTCTTGCAGTGGACCTCAATAAGAAGACGGCATATCCAGCAGGCTGGAGGAGGATGACTCACGCTGGTTTATAAATGGGTCTCAGTGGGGTCTCAAACTCTGGGCTATAAGGGATGAGCCTTGGTGCCCCCACAGAGAATGCATCGTAAGTAAAACACACACACACACACACATATACACACTGCACAGCTAACCAGTTACAGAGCAGGATAGTCTGTGCATGAAGGAGTGGGATCGAGGAAACAGGTGTTATGTGTTACATGGGCACATGATGAGAGGAAGTGCAATGAGAATCTGTATTGTAGCAGCGTGACACACTGTACATGAACAAGTTAAAAACCACATGAGGCTTTCAGATGAATAAAAGCAATAAGAAGGGGGAAAAAGGATGTTTTGACGTCATCGGTGTAATTGCTTAAGAAAGAGTCAGGAAAAATTCTTTGAGGGACTATTACCATCCTATTAGCAAGTCAAACCCAATATCCTCATAGGGTTGGCTGACTTTATGACCCCAGTCAGTGATTTTTAATCATGGCTATGTGATATTAAAGACTTCCAAACTTTTTGGTCTAATACATTTCTCACACATGCAAATACTAAAAAAGTACCTGCAAAATGTCTTTTCAGTAGCTAGATCTAATTCGTTAAGCGATTCGCTCCAACTGCCCCACTTAAATTATGTGTGAAAGCGAAAGTCATGTTCATTTTTGATTAATATCAAGAATAAGTGTATTATTTCAGGCAGGATCCATCTGGCCGCGTGCGCCTCATTGGAGTTTTGCCCTTTCATACGTTTCCCTTTCCCACTGCATCAACTTTACAGCCGTGCCTTAAACACCTTCAGATTTATGGAGGAGAGCGGTTCTTACATGCACAAGAGGTTTATGAACTCAGTAAAATGTTATTGTACACAGCTTTCCAAACGGTCAGGCCACAGACTAGCCATGGAAGCGAGAGGCCATGCAGAATTGTAGTCCTTCCCGATGGCCTTCAGTCAAATACTCTGAAGAAAGCAGTTCAAACCAAACCCTAACCCTGACTAGGCCAGAGCCAGCAGAGAGCACTCTGATTCTCCCAGAGAACTACTCTTGGTTTCTTTTTCCTCCTTTTCAGGATGCCTGGTTGAAGGCCTGCTGTGAGAGCAGCATCAAAACGTCAGTCTAGAGATGTTTTCACATAGCCCGAAATGAACTGTGGAATGCATATATTCTATCATTTTGGAGCCAAAGTCAGCGTGAATAAAACAAAAAGGTGAAGCCTTTGGTAAACGGCATGGAAAAATGTTCAGCGAATGCAATTTCTCAGTGCTAGCAAAAAGACAGTTGATGGTGGCTGTGTAGATTCTCATCTGCCAGTGGTTAATTATTTTGGCATTGATTATTTATTTCAATTTGTATTCTTTAAATCCAAAATTAACACAGTGATAGAGTAGGATTTTTTGATAAAAGTTTGCAAAAATACAAGTTAAGGTACTCAAGTGTCATATGCCATCATTAAGATTTTGTAGTGAAATTTTATCATCCATACATTTAGCTTTGCCAAAAGCAAGTAATTTTAATGAGTGAAACTCTATTTAATTTTTTCTTATAATAAATAAAGGGCAAGCACCACAAAAAATGACTCATATTTTAATATGTTATACTATTTTGAATGAACTTTTGTCATTTTCTATATATATATATTTTTTTAAGATTTAGCTATTATCTATTGATCTTCAATTTATTTTTATTTAAGTTTTAGTCCTTTATGAGTTATAACAACGTTGCGATATTTCAAGTCTAAAGCCATAAGATTTTGGTGATGAACAGACTAGAATGATTTTAGGTCATTATTCGCTCTAAAATCAAACACGGTGCCTTTTGAGTATATTGGACATCAGTGACATCAAATGTCGTTGGTGCTCATGATATGCAATCTGATTCCCCCAAAATGCAACATAGTGCTCAGTAGATCAAATACAAATCAATGAGCAACCAGGTCATCCTTACACATTGTTTGCTGAGGATATCTCTATTGATCCACGCTCCTTATATGCACTTCCTGTTTAACTAAACCTACAGGGCTTCCTCTCAACCCATCCTGTTCCTTCATGATGGTCCCGGCCTTGGCAGAAAAAGGTTCTGGGTTTTAGGCGCGCTCCTGGCCACTTATTATCCGATGACGTCCAAGAGACTCCAAATAAAGTGCCGCCATCAGGGTGTTTCTGTTCATTCAACCCCGATAAAAGGCCCTCTACCCATGCAAAAGACCTTTAGCGCGGGTAAAGTCAAAAATAGACATATTGTACGATTCTTTCACGTCAACAAGTGTGACATAATCAATGAGATCCTTTGATGCACAAGTAAAAGTAGTGAGTGCTTTCTGTAGCCGTTCAGGCATGAGCTGCTGACAAATTTACATTCAAGCAACAGAAAAAGGCTGATCGTTTTGACCGCGATTATATTTAGTGTGTCCTCATCAGACTCTGGCACAACCTCCAAGTAATGTACCACAATCCTTCATAGTACAATCAATACAGGCTTTTTTATGCAAGAAATAAAAGTGCTACCGAGGTGGTCCTAATTGATTATCTATGTAAATTGGCTGTTGAAGGATGTGTAATAGCATTAAAAGTGAGCTGAGCTCACTGTGTTTTTTGTCTGTTTTTGGTCTCTTTATGGCTTTGAGGGATACTGTAGATAATGCATGCTTAAAAACCTGAGGTGTGCGAAGGTCAGACCAGAGATTTGCAAGGTTTCTGACATGTTATGTATAACACAAGAAAAGAATATATACAAAGACTTTTGCATACAGAGGAAAAAATCATCAGTATTTTGACATTACATAACAGGTAATATAGCTCAGTAAATCAATTATTTCATGTTAATCAACATTTCAATATTAAGTCATATTTTGAACATCATCTTTTCGGGTTATAGACAACTTTTATATAATTCAATTTCAACTTTATACAATGAAATTTCATGTCTTTTAACATAATCGCTTTAATTAGCTAAAACTCCAGCTACACTGTAAAAAGTGAAAAGTTGACTTAACTTAATAAAATTGAGGAAACCCGTTGATTTAAAATTAAGTATATAATAATTAAAAAAAATAAGTTAAGTGAACTTCATAGTTCAAGTAACTTATTTTTTTTAATTATTATTTACTTAATAATTTTAAGGCAACGGGTTTCCTCAATTGTTTTAAGTTAAGCCAACTTTTATTTTTTACAGTGTAGTGTACAATATCAATCAAATATTTAGGGACAATAAGTTTCTACATTGGTACACAAAAATAAATGCTATTCTTTTGAACTGTATATTTATCAATGATTCCTGAAAAATAAAAAAGTCACCGTTTGCACAAAAATATTAGGATATTAGAATGATTTTTGAAGATTCATGTGACATTGAAGACTGGAGTAATGGCTGCCGGAAAAAAATCAATATATTAAAAAAGAAAACGGATTTAAAACAAATTTACTTATTTAGATATTTATCAGTATTACTACTTAGATTTATTTTTTATTTATTTATTTTTTAAAAATCAGATAAATTCAGCCTTGGTGATAAGAGACTTTCAAACACATAAAAAAAAATAAATAAATAAAAAAAAAAATATATATATATATATTGTTGTTGGCTATTTATTTATTTATATCTATGTTTTTATTTATTTTTATTCATTTACTTAGTAGTATTCTATATCTCTCAGTTTCTATAATATTGCATTTTATGATGTTTTGACCCTTCTCAGTTCCTTTTACTAACCTGTTCCCATTCCTTTAAGCTCTCTAACAGGATTTGGCAGCAGGCAGTGACGTTATGTTGGCCACGTTTTTATCTCTGTGTGGCCTGTTTGAAAGCAAGTCAGGGAAACCAAGGATTGGATATGTGGCTAAAAGATGTAGACCTCCAGATTGACGTTAGCACTCTCACACCAACGTCCAGAGAAAATCAACTTTCAAGTATTTCTAAGCTCTGAAATAACAGAAGGAAACAATGGAGGCGCCAGCAGCCACAGCCCAAGGAGAAGTAGACACACCTCTAGCTATTTCTTCCCACTAAATGTATACTATCAACACTGTAATCTGAGCGCACGGCAGTTCCAGGCATTGGGTGTGTGGTGTTGTGGAGTTTTGTGTGTGCGAGCAGATTCTCGCAGACGGAGCATGTTTTTGTGGCCTTGCTGTAGACCCTCAAATGACCAATGACCTTCTCTCGGTGTGAAGGCATTCTTCTCATTCTGTAGGAGTTTATGCCTACACCGCCATCTACCCGTGGGAGGTGTGGAGTGAGGGCAGGGGCCAAATTATTAGCTGCCATAGTCGTGCCCACATATTATGTTTCAGAAGGATAATATTTGGATTCTCTGGGTAACTCTGAGTCTGTCCAGACCGATCGGAGAATCCTGGAGTTCTGGAGTGGTGTGTGAAAGTGGAAACACAGTGGGATCCTAATGCTATGGTCAGGAAGAGAATTTGCCCCCTTAGCATGTCCCGACCGCCAACGCATTTCTCTTTCTTTATTAACCCCCTTGATTTGCTTTACCCTTTTTTTTCTTTTTCTTTTCTTTTTTTGTTTTTAAATACATTTAAAGGGAAATTAAACATTACTTTTTTATAATAATAATTTACTTAATTTTACTTTTAATGTTTTTGAAAGAAGCCTCACCAAGACTGCAATTATTTGATCAAAAATACAGTTACATTTTGAAATATTATTACAATTTAAAAAAAATTATATATGAGTATATACATATGAGTATATTTGTTTAAAAAAATCTGAGTAATGACTGCTGAAAATTAAGCTTACCATCACTAAAAAATTAGATCTTAAAATACATTCAAAGAGAAAACAGTTCATTTAAACTGTAATATTTCACACTATTACTGTTTTTACTGTATTTTGATCAAATAAATACAGCTTGGTAGTAGGCTGTAGGAGACTTACAACATTTAAAAATCTTATTCTAAACTTTGATTTTGTTTTTATATAATTTTTTTATATTATTATTTAAAAAAAAAAAAAAAGAGTTTCTGCCAAAATCAGTATTGTATCTGGTCGGTATTGAAAAGTCAATTTGGAATTTTACACGACATGCGATATCTGCCGTGTTATTCTGTCATGTTTTCTCCCTAATTGTCCAAAACGCGATAAACGCCGGTCTCCTTTCTTTGCAGAATGCGATAAATCCGCTCAACCAATCACAGCGCACCATTCCACGCACTGTAAACAGTACCGCTAATGGCGGCGCTTTGAATACACCCGGCATCCTAGTTTTACTTTGTACTTTGTCATCAACAAACAAACAAACGGTTCTGTGATCTCCATTACGTGCTTTCAAATGTAGCCGTATTTAAATAACTGACAAGCTGCAATATCG
>SCHK01305871.1:339-16051 GCA_004124795.1 Poropuntius huangchuchieni
GGTTTTTTGTTTGTAATAAATTTGCGAAGCTGTAACAATTCTGTTTTTGCTTTGTCATTATGGTGTATGGAGTGTAGATTGATGTGGAAAAAAGTAATTCAAAGCAATTTAACACTGTAAGGCTGCAACATCACAAAACATGAAAAAATGAAGGGGTATGAACACTTTTTATAGTCACTGTATTGTTCTATCTATCTATTGTTCTGTTGATCTATCTATCTACTGATATACTGTATCATTCTGTTTTTCTATGTGCGTATCTATCATTCTGTTGTTCTATCCATATAATCAAGATAGTAATATTTGTTTTTTGACTCATGTAACAAATATAAAATATATCCAAACATAATTCTCTTCTACATTTTTTCGTTGTAGTTGCATATCCTTTTTCAATCACATTATGGAATTAGGTTGTGAAGTGTGCTTTAAGTTGGCAAAATATCTCATTCTATAAAGTGCATTATTTTACATTCTATATAGCGCAGCATGCAGTATGCTCAATTTTCATTTCAAACATGCCTGTTTTTCTGTTTATATTGACATTGAATGGCATCCTTTGAGCTGGACGTCCATGCAGCCGAGCAGACCACCAAGCTCATCTCTCCCCCAGTCCCCTACCCTAAACCTTTATACACTGCTGTTTGTGAAGTTGCATCGTGTTGTTTCAGTGCATCAGTGGGCTTTGCCCAGTCTGTGTTTGTTGTTTGTCCTGTTTATTTTCATCTCATCTCTTTTTGCACGCTCTTTCCTCCTACCTGCCTCTTCCCTCCTCTGCCCTCCTCATGAGCCCAGACAGCCCAGCGTGCTCAGAGCCGCTACCCCTCCCGCATACATCTGAGCCGGCTCTGCGCTCCCGCTGCTCCTGCTCTTTCATGTCCGCTCTCATAGCCCACATTAATATCACAGTCTACCGTCATGCCACAGTCATACATGTGCGAGAATGTCACTTTGCTTAAACACACTGAGATGAAAGCCCCGCAAATCAATTCAGTACAGGAAACTCGTTCTTTCCGTGGGGGAAATAATGGGCGAATGAACTGCCATCAGGGACTGATGAGAAGACGCGACGCACGATCGTGCCGCACTGCGTTCACAGGAAAAAAAAAAGGGCCACCTCGAGTGCACGTGCACGATCGTGTTTCGAAATACTTCAAGTTTATTGTGTACGGGGAAGATAAGTGATTATCACATGTCTTGTAATTTCCCTTCATGCATAATGGCGAGCTGTAGGAGGCCACATTTCGAATCACAGGCTTCAGTGAGTTTTAGGCCTTTTATTATCATCTGAATATATACATGAGGGAAAAATAAAAAGTCTGTGGTAGTGAAAATTCGGAATTTAAGAAATTTAAACTTGAAATAATTTGCTACAGGATGTTGAATTGGAATGACAGGAAGATCAATTTAATTTAAATTCCCAAAAAATCAACACAACAGAGGAATTTCATTATTTTGGATGTAGTGTTAATATGTGACAAAACATGAGTAATTATATGTTAATAATTCTATTATTATGCAATATTAAGCCCATGTGATGAAAATGAAAACTAAATTATTTAATATATAATAATATGATATGGAGGGGGAAAATATAATATAATATAATAATGTGTATATAATGTAATGTAGTATAATAATGTGCATAGACAGACAGATGAATGGATGGATGGATAGATGGATTTTACTTTTTTCTTTTTTTTTTTAAATATATGAATTACTCTTTAACATGCATATAGTTTCCTGAAATAGTATATTAATATCTGTTTCATCTAAAAAAAATGATTTATATAAAATATTTAATGTGCACGCACACTGAAACATACACGCGTATATATATATTATACTATACTATACTATACTATTTAATGAATATATAAACAGATGAGCATTTTCCAGTCATTTTAGCACAGTAATGTTCTGTGTGTGAGTAACACTCTATTCATTGAAGCCTCTGCATACTTGATTTTAATTGAGGTTTCTTTACCGGTGTCAAACAGCACACCCTCCTTTCGGTTTTGTCAATGCTACGCGAGACATTTAGCCTTTCATTCTCGCAGTTTATGCTTTCGCACCCCGAGTGCACTTTTCTCTTTTTTGATAAGTGTTTTATTTTCAATCCCTAACTGTGTAGCCTAGCAACAGGCAGCAGGCAACAGTTCAAGGCCTAAATATGGTTTTCTATGGAGGAGGAGCAAATGCCACGGTGAAGTACACTTAGTAATTTAAACATCTCAGGAACCAAACATCTTTTGCAGTACCTGCCTCTACAATTTGTTTATTTCATTTCCCAGAAAGCCCCAGGGCTCAGCGAGCGCACGATTCAGACAAGCTTTTGTCCTGTGTTTAATACTCACACAAAGTTGGAGCTTTTTTTTTGCCCCAGAGAGACCAATCACCTGTGCTCTGAGGACATCGGCTTCAACCAGACAGATAGATCAAATCCCCGGTGCTTTTACGAAACCCAATTCTGGGACCTCACCTCACAGCTTCTGCTCCGGCTGTCTATTTCTAGTCCGAGCAGATTTCCTGCAGATAGGGATTTAGATCCCTCAGGTGAGGCGGAAGCTAATTTCTAGACAGGAAAGGTGTGATTTTGAGATACACTGATGATGGATAATGCTGAACCCTCGGCTAAGGTAAACAGTCTCTTTGCTTTTTCCTCAGGAAGTTGCTGTGTGATCCTTTCCTAGTTATGTTTTCTTTTTATAACAGTCCAGATTGTGAGTCGCTGCTGACACATGGATCTGATTAGCAACATTTTCTATGCCAATTCAGTTTATTCACAGTTTTTTTCGACACTGTTCAGTTGAGGTTGGCCTGCAGGTAGCTGTGTCTGGTAGCAGATGTTTGGGTGTCATGCGTTTAATTTAGCATTTCAGGCAATTAAAGTGCAGAAGATTGTTCTGGATCTCTAAAGTATAACTAGATAGTGCATTATATATACAGTCTTTACACGGCAGACTGTTTTAATGTATTCGGTGCGTTTTAAAAGCCTCCAAGGTTCGTTTCTGCTCAGAAAGCTACCATGTGTCATGGGAATTGTGAGTACAGTTCTCTTGAGAGAAATTAAGATATCATCCATATGTACTGTTAGTAAAGGGATTTGCGAAAACATATTTAAGGCTTATTCATAAACATAGTGTTTCATTTACAGTCTAGTAAAGGATGTGAAATTAAGCACGACAGTGTTTAATATTTGCTGATGTTAATCTTTAACCCTATTCAAACTGAATGTTAATACAACTGTTAGTATTATTTATATTCTATTAAAGGGAAAATTTAGTCGATATTCACTTACCTCCATGTCGTTCCAGAGCTGTAAAAGCTTTGTTTTTTTTTTGTTTTGTTTTTTTTGCTTTCAAAAAGTATTCTCATCGCTTCATAACATTCAGATTGAACCACTGATGGCAGATGGAGTACTCTGATGATGTCTTTCATATTTTTCTTATTTTTTAGTAATTATCTTTCAACTGTTATGTGATTTTATATTAATATTGTCATTGTTTTTCTTATTTTTATTTCAGTTTTAGTAGTTTTAGTGCTTCAGCTTTAACTTATTTCAGTTAGCTTCATTAAGTTTCATAATTATTTTGTTTCAATTTCTAAAAACAATTCCCAATCAGTTCACTAGTTAATATGTTTCACAGATATACTTCATGATTTTAAACCCATCCGAATCAAACATTCAGTCAGTATTTTTCTCACACAGTGGTAAAAAATAACAGAGCAAACTGTTAAATTACTTATAGAGCAAATTACTTACTGTTCTTACTCCTCGTAAGAAATCTAATCCCATCTGGATCGGAAAGTCTATGATTGCAGGTATATTATTTTTTCACATTGTTTTTCCTTATTCATTTTGACCTTCGTTGAATACTATAAGCTAAATTTCTCCCTGTGCTGCCTAGTGCACCTTCATTATCAATTTATACCTTCTTGCCAACTTTCTGGGTAAAATAACAGTTGGTGGTTGAAGCACTGCTGGCATCCCATCCGATTTCAAAAGAGAATGAAATCCTGAAGCGAGTCCAATCACAAAAACTGCTCAGAACAGGCAAGCTAGTAGCAGCGTCATGTCAGTATGATCCTCAATGTCAGTAATTCCTTCTGATACACATATTATTACACTTAAAAATAGTCACTCTCAAAATTTCAGTCCAAATCCAGTCATCTGTTATTAATTAAAATGCACTTTTGTTCAGAAAATAATAAGCATGGTGTTTAAAGAGTTGAGTCATGGTGCTCACGTGGAAGATGCAGGTTCGAGTCCAGCCTGCAACATTCTGAAATAAACTGCCGAAGTAAGATAAAGGAAAGCGACCATCTGCAAGTTATCCATCTACATAAGAGGGTTGGTTAATGCCATAACTAGTCACATTAGACATGGCCGAGTACCTTCTGTCAGTGCGGTTTAACCCAAGTGCTTTCAGCTTCATCATAGCACAGTTTGGCGTTCTCTCAGGTGATTAATTTTCAGTGAAACTTGTTCCGCCGTTACAAACAGGTTGCGACCATTTGAGCTCCCATTTAGCAGTGCGGTTTTAATTACGCCTGTCTGCCGAGGGGAAGCAGCAAGCCGAGCGGCTGAGGCCACGACTGTCTGCGAGCCACTCAGACATGGAGCACATATGCTGCACGAGAGCAAATGAGTGCCGGGTGCAAATGGAGGGAAGATGAGTAATTCATGGCACGGAGTCAAGTCAGTGCGCCCGGATTGTAATTTAGTCCCGTTTGGCAGTGTTCACCTGAGTGCCAGCACAGCTTACAGCCCCCATCATCTCCCATGAGATGTCATCATGACTCAAGAGCGCACGGAGTCCTCTTCGCATTCCCCTCGTATACTTCTTATTTGTTTATGTGTTCATTTAGGTCTTTGCTCTATGTCAAGAGTAATTCTGCCGTCTGGTGAAATACGGTGTGGTTTTAGGCATTAGGAGTGCAGTAGCGGAGGAGGAGATCGTAGTTTGATGGAGTCGCCTGTTACAAAGAAATGACTTCTAAATTGTCAAGAAAGAAGAGGAGGGAGATTTTGGTTGGTGTTTACCTCGCCAATTTCGGTGTGAATTATATTGTTGCGTTAGTGCCGTATTGTTTGTTGTAGGTCACCTTGGTGAGAAAGCATCTGCTCACAACAATAAACTCATGTAAATGTTGTGTTTTGGGTGTCCTGAGCAGGCTTCGAATAGTCAACGTGAAACCCCTGACGTTAAGGATGAAAGCGAAATAAATAAATGTATGTATTAGCTATTTACGCAAGATTCATTTGTCAATGCACGAACGCAGAGGAGTTTTAGCTTTTAATGATATATTTATTATATATCCATTTAAATGTCAGCTTCATGTGAAAATGGCTTTTGCAAAGTGAGCAAAGTTTTATAATAAATAATATTTATTCTTTTTTTATGAGGGTATGGGTAGGATGACTTTTTTTCCTCATGCACGGAACGCAAACAGAGTTATTATGAAAATGTCAAATCTGTTTTTGTTTTTCCATACAATGAAAATGTTCAGTGGGTATTTAGCTTGGTCTATTACATATATTATATTATACACATACTGCATATAGGATTTGAACTCAGATGCCCTTATGTTCTACTACACAATGTGTAATAGTTAATTGCAAAAGACAGAGCAAGTTATAATGTTCTGATTAGACATTTGACATACCAGTTAAATTTTCACAGTAACATACTGTAAATTGGATCCCATGTTGGCTTTAGCTTTCTTTGGCCAACCCAAACAGTCTGGACCACATGCTAATTTAATCTTTTAAAATATTTTCAGTAATATTTGGTTTAAATTGACTCTACAGTTGGCACGACGCTGTGAGCAAAGAGTCAGTTCGTCAGTTATTGGTGAAGTTTTTTCTTGTTGTTGAAGAGGTTCCCGCAGAAGTGTCTATAGCCTCCAGAGGGAACGCAACTGCAGAGAATCAATGGAGGATGAATGTACTCATCGCTCTCCTGTGACAATGTCAGTGTCAATGTTTAGTTCCCTTTCTATCACTCTACTGTCAGAATTCTGCCATAATAAAACACTACTCACACGGCACATCAATGAAAAATGACACTTTACTTCACGACACAGACCACCGCAGTCTGCAGCTGGGATGAATCAAGCGTTATCTGAAATCAAACCAAAACTGACAGAATTGTTTCAAGCATTAGCCGATGTGAGATGAACAATTTTTTTCTCCATTGTGAATGTGAGAAGAGGAGCGCTGAACTCTTTCGCTGTGTGCCATTGTCTTGCTTTGTTTGTGAGGTAATTGTGTGTTAATGAGATGAACCCATGAGAGAGATTTCAAAAGCAAATTGAGTTGAGCAGGTGTTTGTTGTCTTGCATGTGCTTCAGTGTTTTAGATAATTAGAATTGCATTGTATTCCAAAATATTCACCCATTCAGTTTTGTCTTTTTAATTTAGCTCAATTGCAAACCGTAAACTAATCTTTTCAGCATAATGACAAGCAAATAACGTACACTTGTGTTCATGAGCACTACTGTGGATCAGTTTTGTGTTTCTCTGCATTAACAACAGTGTTGGAGAAGCCACTTTGAAATTACAGCTTGTCAAACTACAAACTACTCATGAATTCAAGTAGTTCATCTAAAGTCGAGCTACTCTTTTGAAACGGTAGCAACTAAATTACAAGTTGCCCAAAACGTAGCTAACGATATTGAAGCTTTGGGGAAAATATGTGTTTAAAATGACATATATATATATATAATTTAATATATTAATTTAAAATGTAAACTACATACATTAATTATTTTAATTNTATTGTTATTTAATTTAACTGTAACTGTT
The DNA here is from genome assembly GCA_004124795.1 of Poropuntius huangchuchieni. Classification (NCBI taxonomy): domain Eukaryota; kingdom Metazoa; phylum Chordata; class Actinopteri; order Cypriniformes; family Cyprinidae; genus Poropuntius; species Poropuntius huangchuchieni. Next base: position 7,148 of record SCHK01305871.1, read on the forward strand.
ATTTAATTTAAAATGTAAACTACATACATTAATTATTTTAATTAGGGTGTTTGTATCAAACACTAACTACTAAAACTAGGAAACTGTCAAATTTATAGTGCAATTTATAGCATTTAACAAATCTTACATAATCTTACATTATTTTAAAAATACATAGTCTGTCTTGACTCTAGAAAGTGTGTTTGAATGTTAATTTACTATAAAAATGTTCATTTACTTGTATGAATCCGACTTTCTAGCACTATTTTTGAGAGCATTTAGGATTAATTGATTCATTGGAATCAACCAGAATCTATAGCACTACATATGAGAGTTTGGGATGAACTGACTCATTATGATAAATTGGTTCATTAGAATGAATCAGATTTTCAGCTCTTTGTATGACCGAGTTTAAGATGAATCATTTCATTGGGATGACTTTATTAATTAGGATGAATCAGACTTTTCAGCACTCTGAATGAGAGAGTTTAAAATGAAATGATTCATTAAATTGCATTGATTCATTAGAATCGACCAGTATTCATTATATCACTACATATGAGAGAATATGGGATGAATCAATTCAATGGGATGACTTGATTCATTAGAACGAAACAGAACTGAATCATTGCACTCGACCACAATTTATAGCATACAAGAGAGTTGGGGATGAAACGATTTTATTAATTAGTATGAATCAGATTTTTCAGCACTCTGAGTTTAACGTGAAACAATTCATGATTCATCACAATGAATCAGACTTTCCGGTGCTACAAATTTAAGAGTTTAGGATGAAGCAATTCAATAAATTAGCACTACATTAGCAAATTAGCTAGCACTACTTATGAGAGTTTAGGATGAATCGATTCATAAGAATGGCTTGATTTATTATAATGATTCAGACTTACATTGCATATGGGCCAAATGAACAATATATAATGAATTGATTGACAAATCTTACATATTAGAGATTTTTGAGTGGTTTTGGATGCATGCAAGCTGGTAAACTAGCTATACTAAGCCTAAAGCAAACTAGGCTCATGTAGGATAGTTTTCTTTCAGCAGGCCTGTAATGCTTTTAAAAAGTTCACTTCACTTAAGTCACTACTTTTTTTTAGTTAGTTACACCTCAACACTGATCAACAATCTAACAGCGCTGCAGCTCTTACATTATCTATGAAGATCCTCCAGTTATACACTGTGCGCAGAGACTCTTATCCACTGAGATGATCCCTGTGGCTTCAGCCTTATTTCTAGCGCTTATTACAGTGAGTTTAAAAAGTAAAATGTGTCGACATTTTACAATGAGTCTCTGAACTTTCCCGTCCTCATCTTGCCCTCATTCAGCAGGCAGTGAATGTGGGTTATAGCACACTCATCTGAGGTGGGGTAATCTGAGGCTAGAGCTGTGCTCATGCTGTGGGGCTTGTGTGGATGTTAGTCATAATGTAGGCCAGAGCCAGATGTGGAATACACCTCCTACATGCTCTTCTTAATAGCCCTACCATGAATTATGCATATTACACGTGGTACAAAAAGTTGCACGGTTTTTGTTTTTGGGTTCGAGCAGAGGCAACCATGCCACTCTTCTTTCTGAAGCTGTTATTTTTTCGCAGATTGCGATGCCAGTAACACTGAATTCATTACTTTGGATTTATTTCACAATTTGTGCATGTATTTGTCAAGTTTAATTAAATAAGTGTGTGTGACTGTTTCTACATTGTATTTTGTGGAGATATTCACACTTACATTTCCTTGCTTGCTTGCCATAGCAACAAGAGATTATGTTTACCGTGAAGCTTCCGCTGAGCAGGTAGCAAAAGATGCAAATAAAACACAAAAACAAAAGCATAATGTATTGAAACAGTTATAGTAAATATTTTGATGTTTGTAGTTCGATATTTATAGAAGATGAAAAGGACTATTCATCAACTTAGCATGCATTTTAAAAAAATGATAACATGATCTGAAAACACCTGAGTATATATATTATTCTGTATATATCATATAATGTAATGTAATATAATATGTGACCCTGGACCACAAATCCAGTCATAAGGGTTTTTCAAAATTAAACATCTGAAAGCTGAATAAATAAGCTTTCCATTGATGTATGGTTTGTTAGGATTGGAAAAAATCAAAATATTGACAAAATTGCCTTTTTCAAATGAAGCTGTCCAAATGAAGTTCGTAGCCAGGCACATTACTTTCTAAAAATTACGTTTTGATATATTTATAGTAGGAAATTTACAAAATATCTTCATGGAACCTGATCTTTACTTTATGATTTTTGGCATAGAAGTGAAAAAAAAAAGGTAATTTTGACCTATACAATGTATTTTTGGCTATTGATACAAATATACCCGTGCTACTTATGACTGGTTTTGTGGTCCGGGGTCACACATAACATAACATAACATAACATAACATAACATAATTTAATTTTAAAGAAAAATTAGATAACTAGTATAATTAAATACTTATTTATTGTGTTTACACATGTATATATTCACAATGATGATAAAACAATTTGATGGCTAACTTGTAAAAATTGTGCAATTGTTGTATGCATTAGTTTATTTAACATTTGGTTACTTTTTAAAAAATAATAATATTTGTAATCGTAATTGTAGTTGGTAATTGTTCTACAATTAATGTGAATAACCTTTTTGTATATATTTTATTGTGTATATATTAATAATAATGATAAATAATGTAATGTAATATTAACAATAATGACAAATGATATCAGTAAAATATATATAAAAAAACATAATTTCTGATGTTGCCATTGCTAATGGAGTACTTGAGTTTCTGATGAGGCTTTTAGTATGATGTAGTGGACAGCCACGTAACATAAGAAATATCATTGGGTTTTAAAAGTATAGTAAATAGAGCTATAAAGAGCCAAATGCACTGTAGCAAAGAGCTCTGTTATCATCACCACCCATGTCAACAGTACTAAACAGAAGCTTTTCACCCAGTAATAATGCATCAGCGTAATGCCAAAATAAAGGTCAGAAATAGAAGCATTCAGTGAAAGTGTGAAGTTCTCCATTGCTGGTAAAAACGCTACATAACTTCAACACTTCTTTAGTCCAACTGCCAAAGATAGCTCAGCAGGCGGCGAGGTGCCAAAATAAGTCTGGCTGATTTTATCAAAGATGCCACTTTTCATTGTGGAGTAAACGACACGTCTACAGTCTCCCCGGTTCAAAGCCCCTGCTTTTCTTTCTGACGTAAAGGACGCGCTCCATTTGAGCAGTTTAGTGAAGGGAATGCACGGAAGCGGCTTTCTCTGCGATCGCAAGTTTTCCGCTTTGATTGCGGTGCAAAGGAAATGAATTATTATTTGAAGTTGACTAATGTTTCCTTGTGATTACAGACCAAGCCGGTTGCGTGCAGCAAGTCACTCTGAAAAGCTGAATGACTGTGAGTTCGATATGAAAAGGCCTCTCACCGACACACACTGTAGACGTCTGCTCCGGACTCTTGGCATATTTATCATTCCATCTACACAATTCAGGGGAAAAATGTCACCAGCCATATGCTTTGTGGCATGTAGCAGGCTGCTTTTAGAGCATATTTTGGCAGCGTTTTGCATTCGCTGACTTCACTGTGAATGTGATTTAACTCACAGAGAGTCGCAGATAGTAGCAAATGTCTTTGTCACCCCTGTGGCCTGCGAGCTCAATTTAGAGACTCTATCAGGAAAACATGCTTCAAAGGCTCCACATGCTCAGGGTCCAATCTTTGTTTGGAAAGGTCTCCCTTTGTATCCCGGGACCATGGTCCTTTCTCGCCCGAATCCGAATGAGTTCGCGTTCAACCTCTCCTTAATGTTTTTTCTTTTTAAATCTTCTCGCCGCCAGTTCAGTGCTTCAGTCAAATGCTGTGTGATTTACGTTTCTTAGCCACATTGTTTCGCCTAGGTGTCCTTGGGTGAGCTGTGATTTGTTTAAAAAGAAATTTCCCTTTTCATTTTATCAGTGTGGCTTTCTCTCGTAGCCCTGAGACGAAACTCCAGGGAATGACCTGTGCAGAAACTCGAATCTAGATTTAAAAATCCAATAAAAGCGGGCCGGCGAACAGATTTGTGAGCTCTGTTCCTGAAGATTTCCCTGATTACTTTTTGAAGCGCCTTTTAGCGGGAAATGCCAGAAATAGACAGGAAGGCTATAAGACTAGCACGCTATATCGGCCGGTCACGCGTAAGCTTCATATTCTCATGTCTTCGCCGCTCACGAGAGCTTGGCCGTTCCACTTTGGTCCGCAGCTGCTGCAATGACAGTGGCCTGCAGTTTAATTAGTCACTTCAGCACAGATGCAGAATGAGACTCATAAAACATGAGCTCTCTGGCCCTGCAGCAGTGCATAAGTCTTCCCCCCGCCTCACCCGGCTGTAAATCAGGCAAAAGTCCTCTTTATTTCCCAATAAATCCCACTCGTATCCCGCCGCCTGCTTAACACGAGCACGGTTTGTAAAGCCCACCACGTGCCGTTTAACGCTGGCACGTTTGGCCGTGTGGTTCCGAAAAGTCTAGAATACACATTATGTAATGGCAGCTTGGGTCGGGAGGTCACGTCTTAAAAGAACAGTTCATCCAAAATGTACCAACCCTCAGGCCATCCGAAATGTAGATGAGTTTGTTTGTTTATCAGAACAGATTTAAAGAAATGTAGCTTTACTCATCATTTGCTCATGGATCTTCTGCAGTGAATGGGTGCCGTCAGAATGAGAGTCCAAACAATAAACCAGATGTAATCCACATGACTCCAGTCAATCGATTAATGCTTTGCAAAGCAAAAAGCTGTTCATAATAATTAATAATAACACTTCCTCATATTTGTTTATAGCTGTTTTGGACTGTTTTGTGCTTGTAAATAGTGCTGGATATGTGCATATTTCTCCCCTGATTCAGACAAGATGGCTTTCTCAATAGAAAAAGCAGCTCATATTTTTGCTAGAAGCAACACTTCAAAGTTAAAAACGTTTTATTAATAGATTACGTGTAGACTATTGTGATGTTTTCATCAGTGTTTAGATTCTCATTCTGACGGCACCCATTCACTACAGAGGATCCGTTGGTGATGTAATGCTAAATTTCTCCAAATCTGTTCCCGTGAAGAAAAAAAAACTCATTTACATTTTGGATGGCTTTAGGGGGAGTACATTTTAAGCACATTTTCATTTTTGAGTGATCTATTCCTCTGAGACAAGACATCCCTGATTAATAGGGTAATAAAATAAAAATACAAATAAACTGATAGATAACACCATACTTCCTATAGGCTGATTACATAAAAATGTTATGTTTAAACATGCAAGTGACACAAATCTGAACAACTCTTTTTATATCCTAAATCAGAAAATACTGTCTACTAGGGGGGGAAAAAATCACAATGTTTTTAGGAATAAAATATTGTATAAAATCAGGAAAATTGTATATAAACAAAACAGTTTGGTGTATGTAAGTGTTACTGAAGTGGAGATTTCAGACTCATTTTGAGAAAAAGGCTTTTAAAGATATGTATTGGAACTGAAAATCTACAGATTCAAATAGAAATGGCACAACACAATAAACACTTAAAAGTGTATTTTGCATGTTTTCTTCCCGCTAGTCTGAATAAACAAATTACGAAAAGCCAAATAGCCCCAAATCTCAAAATTGACCAGTGCATTAAAAAAAACAATGTTTTTGCCTGTAGTGTCTCGCCTTAAACGCTAACATATATGAGTTTTCCATTACACACGTGCGTTATAGTCACTGAAAACTGTATTCAACCCCAAATTTCCTCTAGCAGGCTAAGATATCCGTGCCTCTGGACAGCTAATTTATCTGCTGGTGTCAAGCAAGAGGCAGGAGGGGGAGGAGGGGCGGAACCGGGCCGGCGGAGAGCGGGAGGGGGCGGCACTGCGGAGAGAATGGAATGTGACAGTGCTCCTCTCCGCTGTGTTCATTCCTAGTCTCATGCTAATTAGCACTGGGAGCAGGCTGCCAGAGCCATGAGAGGTGCCTCTGGTGCAACATGATGCAATGCAGGGCTTCCCTGTCCTATATCAATGCAGAAACCTCTGTGGCTCATATCAAAGCGGCATCTTAGTAGACTGTGTCATCCTGCTGGGCTGGATCTGTTGGTTTGCTGCAGGCAGAAACGGGTTTATCAAAAGATCTTGTTTTCACACCATCGTCTGCATTGACATGTATTCACTCATTTAATGTGCTAGGTACGCTAATTGGTTAGAGCTCTACATATTCTTATTAAATCCAAAGAAAGGATTGCTGGTTGTGGATCAGATGCGGTGTGATGAAAAACGCTAGGTCGGTCACTGTGTTGATTCTGAAAATGGAAAAGGGCAGCTTCTATCGCTCTTATGCCTGATGAAAGGCTATTGATTACAAAACTGAATGAGTAATATTGAGGGGAATATACAGTCTGGGTTCCGTTGAGGCACTTTCAGTCCTTGCTCTCAGGTCTACATTCTTTCCTGTGGTTGGTTGCTAGGCACTTCATCAGGAAACTTAATGTGTAATTAGAATGTGTGTGGGGTTTATTTTCTGTCTGTTCTCTTACAAAGCACGTCTTTAGCCGTACGAGCCACTGCATGCACCAAAAGCTCAAAAAAGGTCTTTTGCTGCACACATAAATGAAGAAATAAATTAAAATGTACAAAAATGTAAAAATAAAACACTAAAAGCTGAAGGCATTCACTATGAATACTTTAATTAAGTGAATTTAGGAATAACAACGCTATAATGTCCAGTACCAAAAATGGATATTCGTTTTCAGATTTGCTAAAGATTACATTTAGAAACACTGAAACTGCCAATGCACCAAAATAGACCAATACCATAAAATAACATACAAATACATTTCTAATGTCAGCCAGTAACCAATATGGTGCTAATATACATATGCTATCAATCAAAGATCTGTCAGTAAGAAATATTTTTTTTCTTATTTATTTATTTATATATATTTTATTTTATTATAAGAAATTAGTGCTTTTATTCAGCAAGGATGAATTAAATTGATCAAAAGTGGCAGTAAGAATCCCAGGGGGGGGGGAAACAGGTTATCTTGGTTACCAAATCAGCATATTAAAATGATTACTGAAGGATCATGTGACATTGAAGACATTGAAGCAATGATACTGAAATTTCAGCTTTACCATCGCAGGAATAAATTACATTTAAAATATATTCAAGTAGAAAACAGTTGTTTTAAATTCTAACAATATTTCATAATATTACTGTTTTTAATCAAATAAATGCAGCCTTGAGCAAAAAAAGCCAGTCTTGAATAAATGAATAAATGAATATAAGGTGTTTTACCATAGTGATTGGTAGATCTGTTATTTGCATTCTCCCTTTTCCAAACTTTTTAACGCTCATATATGCTATGATTTATTTCATTCAACCCAGCTTAGGCTGGCAACTTTATCTCCCCAGTGTCAGTGTTGGCTTCGACAGCTGATGTTTCAGGATCAAACCAAACAAACTGTGTTTGAGTATGTGCTAGTCTGTGTCATGCTATTTACACGTTTACAGGAAATATCACAAACAAGAGTATGTGAAAACCATCTGCCAGATTCACCGAGAGGTGTTTTTAGTCTAAAGATCGCATTTTTGGTGCTATCAGGCATGTGTTGATTTGAATTAGGATGACTGTGAGTATGTAAGGGAGATGGCATTAATGAATTTATTTAGAATAGCAGAATAACATCATTTGGTAGGGAATCTCACACTCAATTCCCAACCGACAAGGTGCCTTCATTTCTTTGCGTTTGTGATTCTCTTTGACGCAGATTCAAGAGCAGATGGAGCGCCACAGAAAATTGATCACGCCGTCATCGGCGGCATTGTCGCGGTGGTTGTGTTCGCCATGCTTTGTCTCCTGATTGTTCTGGGACGATATTTTGCGAGACACAAAGGTAAATCAAAAGGCACGATTCCGGCTTGATTTTGGGTTGATTTTTATCTGTGGAAATGACAAACGTTCTTGTTTTAAGGTACCTACTTTACCCACGAAGCCAAAGGAGCGGATGACGCCGCGGACGCCGATACTGCCATCATCAACGCAGAGGGGGGACACAACAATTCGGATGACAAGAAGGAGTACTACATTTAACTCTGACTAGACCTGCTAGCTTCCTGTGCTGAACAGCAAACTGTGGACTGCTGGGTTGGGAGGTAGGGGTTGTGGGATTCAATCAGGCTGGATTCACACTTGTGCAGCTGAAGAGACGGCGAGGAGAAGGTGCTGCCATCGAGACGGACGGGGTGTGGGATGGCAGAGCACTAGGAGAGCTCAATTTTAGACCGCTTCACCATCCAACACCTCCTGCTGGGGCCGGTTTTGTTCAGTTTAAACATTTGCTAAGAATTTTGTGCCTTGTTCTGTTCTTACTGAAGTTCCCACTTTCATCAGGACACCCACAAGCTACTGTCTCTCGAACGGTCTGAACCCATGGTTATTTTGTTTTCGTTTCATTTCGGTTTTAATTGCCAGCACATCTTCACGCTCTCTCTCACGCCGTTCTGTCTGCAGGTCTGAAAGAAAGCCACAGACGAAGTTTCGATGTATGATTCGGTCACAGAACGATCGCTTGGGTTGTTTTCATGGATTGATTCCAAGTCATTTCTTTGGCAAATTGCCTGTTGCTCTCCTTAGTCCCTTAGAGAAGATAGAAACCTCTTTTGTTGTGACCAACAACATTCAGCAGCTGTATTGTGTTGTTGCATTATTTATTAGATATGCTGTATGTGATTATAATCGGCTTGTGTTGATATTAGGGCTGTCAATTGAACACATTACTTCAGTATCATTAAATATAAAAAAAAACCCTACTTTACACATTTTTGTCCAATCTTTCAAATGTATTTATTCACAATAATCTTATTATTAGTAGTAGTAGTATTA
>SCHK01305950.1:440-18815 GCA_004124795.1 Poropuntius huangchuchieni
GTACCGAAAAAGACCTGAGGCTGTAAAGGGGCTTCGGCTCACTACTGAGTTAAGGGTATGAATACTTATGCAATGTACTGATTTCCGTGTTTTTATTTTTAAGACTGATTTTGCATTGTCATTATGGTGTATGGAGTGTAGATTGATGTGGAAAAAAAGTCATTTAAAGCAGTTTAACATAAGGCTGCAACATAAAAAAAACATAAAAAAAGGAATGGGTATGAATACGTTCACAAGGCACTGTATGTGCAGTAGTGAAGTCTCTTAGTCTTATAATAGTTCTCACAACAATAAAACTTTGTAATTTTTCCTCTAGTACTAGAAAAAAAGCCAACCAAAGTGTACCGTAATAATGGAGTGAAGTTTACATTCAAGCACAATTAAAACTGTTGTAAGGCATTATGTATCATGGCATGTTATACAGAATCATCTGTTACCAGTGAGCTCCACATGTTTTTCTTCCTCCATGTTGATCAGGGCGTTCTCCAAGATCTGAGCCGTGCAGATGACCAGGTCTGAGGCCTTGACTAGACGCCCAAACAAGTCTTTCTCGTTACTGTCCCCACTGATGGCTGTTATCCTGTATGTACTCCCAAGATAAGGCCTGAATTCTTTTGCAAAGTGCTGGTCTACCAGATGCACCTGAGAACAATGGATATGAAAGCTCTGTGTAAATCTAAATACTACAAGAGTAATAAAGTTAAAAAGGTTACACAAAGACTCAGAATCTAGCATTACCTTGTTGACGAGCACTGCTACTTTGGCATTGGCTGTGGTCTCCAGGTGTTTCTTAGTGATGTAAACCGCAGCACGGGTTTTTCCTCCACCGGTGGGCAGCCAGATGATGCTGTTCTCCCCTCTGAGTGCTGCCTGCACCACCTCCTCCTGGTACGGTCTAAGCTTGCAGTCCATCTACACTCAAACAGTCAGCAGAAGAAGGTACAATAAAAGACACTGTCAAAAATAATCAGTATTCGTGAAACACAAGTTTTGTCATCACACATACTAAAATGGTTTGACTGAAATGACTGACACATTTCCTAAAGCTTTACAGATTAACCAGTGTAGTGCGATAATGAATAAACTGCATTTAAGGTGAAATGTTACTAGTTTCACCATTAATCTCTGTTAAAGGGATATACTCATAAATGAGTATATAATTTACTCAACCTCAAGTTGTTCCAAACCTGTGAGTTTCTTTCTTCTGTTGAACACAAAAGAAGATAATTTTTAAAATGTTGGCAACCACACGGTTGCTGGTAGCCATTGACTTACATAGTAAGGAAAAAATCCTATGGAAGTCAATGGCTGCCAGCAAATGTTTGGTAACTAACATTGTTCAAAACATTCTTCTGTGTTCAACAGAACAAAGAAATTGATACAGGATTGGAACATGAGGGTGAGTAAATAATGACAATCTTCTTTATTAACAAATATTCCTTGCTAAAAATATCAAAGCTACTACATCGCTTACGGTTTTGTATTGAAAGACTATAAAGGACTATAAACTAAGATCAAATAACTGTATCTGCACAGGTCAGTATTGTGTCATTATGTTCACTCACCTGTGCTGCGGTCACTGTAGTGGTGAGGGGTCTGTGTGTTACTTTGAGAAGCTGAACCTCATCTGGTCTTTAAACCCGTCCCTTTATTAGCCTGCTGAGCAGAAAAACGAAACCGAAAACAGAGAAAGGGCCCGACTGGAGGAGATGAATGACAGGCAACAAAATAGGGGCCAAATTCAATGACAGCAGGCATCCATGGACTGTATAATAAATAAAATAAACCTTTTCAGGAGGTGTTTTTGTCAGTTGTTATCAGAGCTTTGTTTTTCTGTGCCCCTTGCCACAGCAGTGATCTGGACTGAAACAGATTTTGATTTGTAAATATGGAGAGCAGTAGCTGCAACGACAGCAGAAGAAAGTAATAGAGAGACCTTGATGGGGCCCCATTTGGCAGTCGGTGATGTTAGGAAATCAAAACTAAACGAACTGCCTTTGTCATCTGCCTGTTAGTCATGATCTGATCAAAACACATTATGCAAACAGACTGCATTAAAAAAAATGAAAAAGAATATATATTATTGTATTATATACTATTATTTTATATTATTATATATTAGTCCTTTTAAATTACACCCACACACATACTAATATATTTATAATATTTATGGTGTGTGTGCATTACTATATGCCAGTTGGAGTCAGATGTTAGCAAACCAGGAGTCCAATCATTAAAATGAGAATAAAAGTGTGGTTTAGAGACAAACACCCAAACAGTGTCAGTGTGCTATCCACAAGCAGCATTAGCTGATACCTCACAAAAAAGAAATCTCAGAAGACCTAAGAGTTATTGATGTGCATGTAGCTGGAAAGGGTTACAGAGTAATCTTCTGAAAAGACTTTAGGTATTCATCAGTCCACGGTTAGACAAATTGTCTAACTATGGAGACATGGCACCTTGGAGATATGGTTCTGTGGCAACTCTTCATAGAAGTGGGTGGCCAGCCAAGAACTCTGCAAGGGCACAACACAGAACGCTCAATGAGGTGAAAAAGAACCCTAGAGTAACAACTAAAGACTTAAAGGATTCACTGAAGCTGGTCAACATCTCTGCTCATGAGTCAACCATACGTTAAACATTGAGCGGGCATGGTATCCATAGAAGGACACTTTCAAGAAGGAGGCCATTGCTCTCCAAACAAAACATGGCAGCATTCCTAATGTTTGCCAAAGACCACCTTGACACTCCACAACACTACTGGGAAAATGTCTTGTGAACAAACAGAATTGTTTGGGAAGAACATGCAGCGCTATTTATGCCGTAAAAAGAAAACAGTGTACCAACATGAGAACATTATCCCAAAAGGGAAGAATGGTGGACAGAGCATCATGATTTGGGGCTGCTTCGCTGCCTCTGGACCGCTTACCATTGTTTGTCAGGATATTCAACAGGATAATCTCAAGGTGGCTGTCTGCAAGCTGAAGCTCAGAAGAAGCTGGTTGACGCAGCAGGATAACGACCCAAATCATCGAAGTAAATCTACTACAGAATGGTTTCGGAGACATAAAAATCCACCTTTTGGAGTGGCCCAGTCCTCAACCTAATAGATACTGTCGAATGAGCTCAAGAGAGCCATTCACATCAGACGTCCTAAGAATATGGGTGAGCTGAAGCAGTTCTGTAAAGAAGAATGGTCCAAAATTACTGAAACTTTAAAAAAAAAAAAAAATTGTTTATTTTCAAAAAAACAAAACAAAACAAAAAACAATTATAGTACATAGAATCGTAGCAATTTACATGCATCTTCCAAACGTAACCATGGCCAAGCGCTTTCCAGCACACCTATCTGTCCTCTTCATGAGGGTCATCAGTGTCCCACAGTAAAACCAAAAATAAAGAACCCTGATAATACATCATCATTGCAGCAGTTCATCAAAGTCACGATTCAAGTAAATGCCCATTACAAGAGAATGAGAAATAAACCGTCTGTCCTGCTCCATGTGTGTGAACGGTAAACTAGCAAAGAACATGCGTTTATCAGAGAAAACACATACATATTTGGAAATACAGTTTTGTGCAGTTGTACATTATGAGTACTTTAGGTAGTAGCAAATGTGTTTTGCATATATGACTGAAATGGAAATAGTTGTTCCTGGTCCCAAACGGGTGGAAAAAGCAGGCTGCAAAAACAGTGAATGGTTACGCCCGTGGTCGTGACACGCTGAAAGCTTTTGAAGACGACAAATATTGGTTTGCAAACAGAGATAAACACCTCACAACGACACTGACAAAGCCAAGTGGACAGCAGTAATTTCCCAGGAGAACAAAAAAAACACGGACTATTGTTACTTGAAGTGATCTGTCAAGGAATAAGCCGTCTTTTCTTCAATAATAAAAAAAAATGATAACACATTTCCCTCATATTTTCAGATTTAGGCACGTCCTGTATATGACTAACCGGCTGTATCTCGAACAGCTTTGGCAGAGAATGGTGCCAACGCAGTGACATCATCACTAGAGGCCAAACATTGTCCGTCTTTGGCTGCAGCATCTCGGGTCAGTAAATGTCGCAGGATAAGACTTTGTTACACAACCAAATGTTTGTGTACAGTATGTAGAGCAACAGCTTGCGCTGTTCGTGAGTCATTCGTTTAATGGCGCATGGGAGAGGAAAACAGAACTGCTAATAGTGACTTCTGCCTAAGCTAACGCCCACATCAAACACACTTTCAGTTTTCATTTTCCCTTAATGCACTGGCACAGCAGAGCCATACACACCAAAATAACCTTGAGTTTTATAACTATACTGTATAAGGAAGATAAAGTAACAAAGCAGCAACTTTCAAACAAATTTGGATGTCATTTATCCAAATGAAACGTGTATGTGATCACACTCTCTATAGTAACTAACTGGTCCCTTGTCCTAGGCTAGAAGCCTGTTACTTTTCAATGAGCCCGGCCTCTTTCAGTTTGAAGTAGAAAAACTTCTCTAGTGTGTTGGCACACTTGCAGTACTCGCTGTCTGGAGGGTTGTACTCTCGGCAGTTTGTGATCACTCTCTGCAGGTCGGCGATAAACAGCTTTTTTGTCACATAATACCGGTTCTTCAGACGCTCCGTCATCGTTTTCAAGTCTGAGTAGGAGGAGAGGTTGATTCAATTGGATGCAATCTGCTGTTGTTCAAACTGTACAGACTTTTACTGATTAATATTGGCAGTCTAGCTCGGCTCTTCAGAATAAATAAATCTCATTTACTGTATATGAAAGATTATATTAGTACCCACCAATGGGGAAGCGGATGACTTCGTAATAGTCTGGAGCTTCGGATTTCTTCACTGGCTCCATGAAAGGCCAGGCATCTGGATGTGTCTGTTCACACAAAGACGAGATGGTGAGAATATAAACAAAAAACATATCACAGTTAATGTGCTAAAATGAATGTGTGAGTGACCACAGGCCTCTTACTTTAATCTGCGCGAGTAGATTCTTTAGCATGTTGTAGAGCAGATCTGGATCTTTCAGCTCTTTACTGCAGAGATAAAATAAAAGAGGATACACAACTAACACATATTAAATGCCAGTAAAATAGCTGCAAACTTAATTAGGAACTGCAACATAATTCTGCTAAGACTGGCTCATCTTATATCACACACAAAGTAATAAAAAATTATTAATATAAAAAATAACAGTTTTCTATTGCGATATATTTTAAAACAATTTATTCCTTTGATGGCAAAGCTAAATTTTAAGTATCATTACTTTAATCGGTGTCAGAAATCATTCTAATATGCTGATCTGCTGCTCGAGAAACATTATATTTTCATATTATTATCAGTGTTGAAAAGGTTTTTGCTGCTTAGTATTTTTGGATGATACATGATACATTTCTTCAGGATTATTTGATGAATAAAAAGTTCAAAATAAGAGCATTTATTTGAAATAATAAAGATGTTAATAATATTACAAAAGATTTCAGTCAATTTAATGCATTCTTGCTGAATAAAAACATTAATGTCCTAAAAAAAATCTTTCTGAGCCCATTCTTTTGAAGTGTACACATGCTATCACTGTAAAATCATAAGATGCAGTTCCTCTATGATCTAATACAGTCAGACAGATGGTCCAAGATTTCAGAATAAATATGCATAAATTCTCCTCTGACCTCTTCTCCTTGGCACTAGGTTTCCAACCAGTCTCTCCTCAAAAAAAAAAAAAAGAAGAGAGAGTGTGTGAGAAAGGAAGAATTTTGTACGTGCATCACAGCTGCTTATTAAGCCACGAGCGCACACTTACTGATGCCTGGTATACTCTCCACAGGAATCTGCCGCACACCCTCTTTAAAGCAGGTGAGACCTGGGTACACTTTCCTGATCTGATTCTGTTTCCTCTCAATCAGTTTCTTGATGATCTACAGCAGACGACAACAAACCCATAGTCATATAACATTAGCCTGGCTGTCTTGCCCTTCTCTTAGATGTGCAAACAAACTGAGGAAAGGTTAATGTGTTCAGCCAATCTGGGATATTTTGAAATCAATTTTTTTTAAAAAGTGGGGAAAAAACATATAAATCAATACACAATCTAACACCACTGGATAAACCAGCACAATGTATTCCTCTCCAGCAGCAGGGTAAATCTGTGCACTCTCACCTCTTTCTGCCTCTTTATGATATGGGAGAGTTCGGTGTAGGGTATTCTGGGATTGAGCTCGCACTCCATTAGCGTGGCTCCCTCATAGTCTTTGATGTAGCCAAGGTATCGGCTCTTCGGCACTTTGATGTCTTTGGAGAAGCCCTGCCGACAGAACGAGGGTTCAACAGGTGAAGCTGCGCAGTGGAAAAACAGAAAATGAACTGAGTGAGTGGCTGGAGCTGTACCTGTTTCTTGAAGTAGCCGATGGCGTATTCGTCAGCATAGGTGAGGAAGTACAGAATGCCATGCTTGATATGGTACTCCTTAAGATGATTCATCAGGTGTGTGCCGTAGCCCTAAACATGCACACACACACAAAACAATAAAAAAAAAAAACATGTGAAAGACATCAATTGATACATGCCATGCAGTGTTGGGGAGTAAGTAGTTACATGTAATAGAATTACGTAATTTAATTACAAAATAGATGTAACTGTAATCTGTTACAGTTACTGAGAAAACATGTAGTTAAATTAGTTATTATGAAAATGTACCCCTAATGTTGAGAACCACTGTCTTAGTGTCATTTAGGTTCCATAAAGTGTGCCTACATACCTTGACCTGCTCGTTTGAGGTGACCGCACAGAAGACGATCTCTGTGAATCCCTGAGTGGGGAACATCCTGAAGCAGATCCCTCCAATCACACGGCCATCTTTAATCAGAGCCAAAGTCTTGTGCTTCCTGAGGTCACACAGAGGACTCAGAGTCAAAAGAGGCTGAGGGGAGGCTAACGAGACATAAACCCTGATAGCGAAAGGTTGAGGAAAGTAGCAGGCGCTCTGGAAAAAGGAAGGGGTCGCCGTGGACTTACGGGTCAAACACAAGACGTGTGATGTACTCTTTGGGCATGCGGGGAAGTTGATGGGAGAAAACATTTTGCAGACCCACGAGCCACATTAGAATCTTCTTATTGGACTTCTGAGAGAGAGAGTTACCAATGACATGGAACTCAATGATGCCTCTCCTCTCCTCCAGACGAGCCGTCTCATCACGGGCTGCGTTTGCAGACAACAAGCTAGTCTGGGAAACCAGCAAACAAATCACCATTCATGAAACTAGAAGATTATTTTTTGACTCTTTAAGTGTATAAATTACAAAACACAGGACATTCTAATGCAGAATGGAAGAACCTCATGCTATATGTAAGGAATGGTTGATCCAAAAATGGAAATTTGATGAACATTGACTACAAGATGTAAAAGGGTTGGTTTCTTCATCAGACAAGATTTAGCATTACATCACTTGCTCACCAACAGATCCTCTGCAGTGAATGAATGCCGTCAGAATGAAGGATCCATTGGTGAGCAAGTGATGTAATGCTAAATTTGAATGATGAAGAAATCTTGTAGTCAATGTTTTATATAGCTATCATAAGGGTGTGATGAACTCTGACCTCTGGCCCCAGCATGGCAGCGGGGTCTGTAATGGTCTTCATGACTTCATTGACCAGTTCCATGGGGATGTCGCCCATAACTCTGATCCGCTTGGCATCCTCCAGAGTCAGTGCCTCAGGAAGCTTTCGCTTCTCTCCTGAGACAATGTATCACAATGACTGCAATGATCTTTTACATCAGTAACAAGTCTAATGCATAAATAATAATAATTGTGTACTTAAATTAAATGCCAATGTACAGAGTTCACAGTGCACAATAAATAAATCTGCAACTGGACTTTCTTACCAGTTACTGGTTCAGAGGAAGCCACATCCAAACCAGAAACACCCAGAGCAGAACCACTGCTGCCTTTACTAAGAGGAGAGCCAGACACCGAGACTGGACTCAGCACTAGAACACAACAAAAAAGGGTTTGAAGCAACATAGCCAAAAATAATTCTAGGTCTCTATATCACACAGGAAGATGAATTAGTGCGTTCTGCTAGCACCATTTTTTTTTTTAAGTATGCTGAATGTGTGGCATGAGAATTGTTTTAAGTCATTTTTACATAAATTTGAATTTGAGTAAGTTGATACATTACCCTAAATGCTCATCTCTAATAACCACCTCAACAGTCAACACACACCTGTTTGATGCCCCAGCTGTGTCCCCTCTGAGGCTGGCATGGTGAAGTCTGCTTCCCAAATGGGCGAGTTCTCTCCATAGATTTCTTCTTCCAACATGGAAAGAAACCTAGTACACACACACACACACACAAATATACTCAATTATACTATGTGAGAGTGATGGTGCTGGAGTGTGTATTGATAAGACGGTATTGTGTCTTACTTGGGGAAGTGTGTGAGGATAAGAGTGCGTTTCTCTGGTGGGAGTTTGTCTTTCTCCACTCTGAACTTCTCCAGTAACTGTCTGCGAGTGACAGTGAAGATAGACTTCAGCAGACTGCGGCCAAACACCTGACAGGTCTCATAACGGGGCAAGCTGTCATTACTCTGAGGAACGTGACAGTAACACAGCCACCTGAAACACACACACACACAGCCATTACTCTATATATTATATCTTGTTTTGAGTCAGACATTGCAATAAGACTCTTTTGAGTCATTCTTATTTTTACAAAAATTCAAATTGTTAATTTTATTGCAAAATAATGAGAAATAAACAATGTATAATTTTGACATATGATGTAGCATTTCAAGAGTGAAATCGATCATCAATTTTTTTCTGACAACTAGTTACAGTGCAACTTGTAGCACTTGTTACAGCATCTATATGTATATAATCCACAAATATACACTTATTTACAATTTAATGCACACACCTAGTATAATCGACTTTGTAGGCGGCCGCATCCTCTTTCTGGGCCCTCTGACGAAACTGTGACGGGGTCTCCAGCTTCCAGTAGTTCAGACAGAGCAGAAACATCTTACTCAGCTCATACATGGTCTGCCTCTCCTTAGGAGCCAAATGACTGAACTTATACTGGACAAAGTTCAGCACCCCCTGAGGCAGAGAGAGATCAAACTCACACAACAATAATAACCTGCATTAAAAAAACAAATGTCCCACCCTTCTTCTCACCCATTTTGAATGGATTGTCACTGGCAGAAATCTTTCTTATAGACAACACACACACACGTACTTGTTCTATGTTGGGTTTTTCAAAGGGAGGGCTACCGAGAGAGCCTTCCACCACTGGCTTCCCCATCTGCAGAATGCACTTCCTCAGCAGCTAAGAAAAGAAACAAACAGTCACCAAAAGAACACAGGCAAAAATGTGAAATAATTATATGAAAGATAAACAAAAAACATCTCAGAGGATTTTTTTTAACATGTTAGCAACTCATGTTGGGTGTGTTTGCACTTATAAAATATGAAGGAAGCAGATATCATCTGCCTGTTTACCTTGAACAAATAAAAGTAGACTTGCTTGGTGTCCGTGTCTTCTTCTTTGTGCACAGACATGAAGAGATTCTCCACGTCCACCACCATCCCCAACAACCGGTTAATCTCCTCCTCAGACACGTTCTCCAGATGAGACACATGCTCCGCTACAGATAAACACACAAGACAATGTGAACAACGCTAACAATGTGTTACATGATGTAAACTGCAAAGTTAACATATACCAGCCTGTATCCACAAAGGTTCTCTTTATGCTGCTTAACTCTGGTTTGCATAGCACATATTTTAAAAATCGTCCATTTAGGGTGATACTTGTTGCTACACTTGCTTTCAATGACCTTTTTATTATTATTTTTGTGCATTTGCTAATCTATTAATTAGACCATGTCCACAGTTCATACTTTGCTGTGTTTAACCCTGCAAACTTTCAGCTATCTGTCTATATAAGGCAGCTAAAGAGTGCAATAGTCCAGAAGTAAAAATATCATACATTTCCTCCACAGGGAAATTTAAACCATAATTTATAAACCTTTAAAGACAAACCTATTGTGAGCAACAAGGTTGTTAATCAATGGTGTGCTGTTCTGATAATCCTGACGATCCTGATAATAAACTTTATTTATTTACATTACCTATGATTCTGCCAAGAAATTTCCACCAATCGATACAATACAGTTTCCCTATGTTCTCGAACTACTTACATATTTGTATGCATACTTTGCAATAAATGTAAAATATGTTGTTTCTTTATGTAAAATCAATAGTTTTACATTTAGCTGCTGTTCTGAATTTGATTCTTTCGCAATGCTCGAGAGATTGCAGTTCTTTGCCTCATTAAAGCCATTAACTACGTAGTCTTATCTTTTCATCTGATTTTCAAATACTTTGCTTAAACAGTAATCTTTAAGTTCACATCATAGCTTAGTTCATGGTTTATAACTCTGAAACAAAAGCTTTTCAAAAAAACCCTATGTTAAATACTTTCCGGAAGCAAGGCAACTGGAAAACTGGCTGGGCACAAAATCGCGCTGGAGCAGCTTATTTGGATGATACCAAGCAGAGCCACGGGTCTGACATAGTGCCATGTAATAAAACCAACATAAAGGCATTCATCTTACCCAGAGAGTGTCCACAGCTTCGGCAGGCCTCTGTCAGACTGGCTGCCTGCTGCTGGAGCTCCATACGAGCGGCTGTCGGCGGATTGGGGTTTTTCCATCCATTACATTTACAAGCATCATTAGCCTGTGACAAGAGAACAAAGCTGTGATTTAAAGAACTGCCAATAAGAACAGTAAACATCAGGTTCATATCAACATGTTCATACAGCCAAAACATTCTGATTTATAATGATGCAGGGATGATAACGTGACACAATACAGTAAGATAAACTGAAAATATCTAATGTATGGTGCATGTTTCAAAAAACACACATCATAAACGCATTTAATTAATCACCATAGACCAATTTCACACAATATAAACCCGTTAAGCTACCCATTCTGACAGCATTTTTGCAATAAAAAATTCTGCATAGGTAAGGAATTTTCATTTTTTAGTCCATGGAGGTTTTCATATTCTTGTGTTTTATTTTCGAACCCTGAATCGTCTTTAAGCTTTAATTACTTTATGAAGATGAGTCTGAATTGTATTTGTAGCAGGAAACACGCGAGACTGAACTGCAGTCTGTTCCTGTAGGACTGACACATGACAGGCCATGGCACTCGCTCTATTGTTATGAGCCGAGCTCTCGGTTACCTTGCAGGAGGAAAACACTCCGAGTTTCTCCAGCTTTTTAGCCCGCGGAAACGAGCGGACTTGGGCTTTCTTCTGGCTGGACCACTGCTGCTGACTCAGGCCTGGTCGGGCCGGGTCGCTGCTCGCCGCTCCGGGGTTCGGGGTGGGTCCTGCCGGGCCGCTGGACTGCGCTTGCTGAAGCCGGGGCTGCGCGGAGCTCTGTGCCGCCGGGTCCGCCATATCAGCAGCCTCACTTCCCCTCCTAGGATCGCCGCGCTCACTTCCACACTGAGCCGCTGCAATAAAGTTTTGTGATGGTTTTCGATACGCGTTCTGACCACTGCACTGCGCGTGCGCACAACAGGAGCATGCTGGGAGATGTAGTATTGTAGGTTGTACTACGAAATAAAACGTTACGTTACTTTCCACTGGGGGGCATTAAACACTTGAGCTACTTATTATTACACTATATCACTTTAAAAGAGCATATATTTAGCTTATTAATACAATTATATTTGTCTAAACTTATTTATATTTAGTAGCAAAATGCCAAATGGCATTTTGCTACTAAATGTAAACAAGTTTCTACACATTTGTGATTAGGAATGGTAATCTTAAGAAACTATTCTGTTTCAGTTATTCTGCCTTTACTAGCTTTGGCAGTCTGTTACACATTTTAACACATTTTAGATAAATGTTCTCTCTCGTTTTTTAATCTTCTAAATCTTAAAAATTGGCCTTACCTATGTATTCCAAACAAAATTTAAAAAAATTGAATTTAGATAAAATATCACAGATAAGGTAACACTTCACAATAAGGTTCCATTTGTTATCATTTGTATACTAACAATGAAAAATACTTCTGAAGCATTTATTAATCTTAGTTAATGTTTACTAATATGTTATTAAAATCACAAGTTGTATCTAGTAATGTTATTTAACGGACTTGAGCTAAGATTGACTAGCAGTTTATTTTTTTAACGAACATTAACAAATATAAATGAATATACAATGTAATAATGTATTACTCAATTTTAATGTTAATGTATTAACTATATTTAACAAATGGAACCTTATTGTAAATTGTTACCACTGATGACAAAACTAATGTGCATTTATAGCTACCAGTCAGAACCTATATGAATTCAAGTCTTAAGAACCTTTAAGGCGCACTCTCGCAATTTTTCTACTTGTTAAAAAGTTTTACTCCTAAATAAGTGCATGGCAATTTTGAAACAGTTCATCAACAACATTCACATTATAATAATACTCCAATCATATGTGTTACCTTATAAAAGCTGTTTTATCGTACATGCAGAGGGTCACCTCAGGGGGGCCGCAATGTTTGGATCACATGACCAGCCAAATACTATTTGCCTAATCTTAGTAACCACCCTGTTATTGGACACTTTCAAGCATGAATGAACTTAATCATAGTTGACTGTGAACACTGATTTAATACAATAGCATCAGTAACTCAAAACGGGTGCCAGCACAACATAAACATAAGTTAGTTTTAAATTCATTTAGTAATAGTGAATAAAGACCTCCATTCCCAACCATATTTAGAGCAGGAATTAAAAAATAAATAAATCACCAAATATATATAGAAATAACAACACAACAAACAGAATGTATACCTTCCCCTCCTTTATTGGTAAAATTACAAGTTCTATTAGGTTTGTGTTTTTCCATTTATTTGTTTTTGTCCATTGCCTCCCTCGTTCCTCAGACTCTGCTTGAGACGTCTGGGTCACCGTTCACATTTGTTGTGCTAGGTCACATGTGATGCTGAACATGCCGGCCGAAAGAATTGTCCTTCGACATAAAACAGGAGGGAACAATATTGACAGAAAATGACATGTTGTCAGAGGACAAAGAAATACCCAGTGCACTCTAAGAGACCTTAAGTACAAAAACAAGTAAATTCTTACAAAGGTGCTGAATTGAAATGGCTAATGATTGGGGTCATATTCACAGGAACATAAAGGAAAAAAAACAAGAGTACAAGAACAGTGACATTATCTTTTTTTCCTCTCGTAAATATTTGTGATTTTGGTCAGAGGAGGCTGATTTTGCCTTGTGTCATTTATATGCATTTTCTCCGAGTCTGATTTCAAAAACATTTCATTAATGCAAAGGAAACAAAAAAAACAACAACACATCGGAGTTATACCACCTGTTAATGCATTTAGATATACAAGTAGATATATGTAAATGATTAGAAAAGAATTCTAGCCTATTAAATCATATACTGGTTTTCATTTGTGCTGGAGTAGTGGACGTCTGAGAGACTAATACAATAGAAATAATACAGGATCTACAGAACAGCCTGACATCGATGGAAAATAGCCTGTTTGCTCATTCTCCGATCTTTCCTCTCTCCAACAAAGGAGGGATGTGATCAAGGAGAGCAGGAGAAAGATGAGGTGTAACTCAATACTGGCAGTATGCATCCACCAAAAGGGAGAGCGAGTTTGAATAGTGGCGTCGCCACTAAATTTTTCATTCAAACGAGCAAATGAGAGGATAAGGAAATACAAGGGAGAGACAACTTGTTTTTCCACCAGCAGCAGTCTGGAATTTCTTTTGTCTTAAATGTGATTGGCTAGATCTGATCACATGTTTGTCTCCTTTTGCTTTGTCAAAACTCTATATAAGACAAATCGAATAACTCTGAAAATCACGGATGGCAGAGACACTTGTGTCGTAGCTTGTATCTGAATGTTCATGTACTATTTTTGGGAGGAATAACTGGTCGAAACATTAACGTGTCGATTTACAGGGATATCGATGGCCAGTTTCCAGTTCTCAAGCTGTATGGTACAGTCTAACTGGCCTTAGTTTAGAGCTGGGTCATAAGTGAATGGATCTCACACTATGGATTCATACTGTGTTTGTGTGTCTGTATCAGTCCTTGGGTGCATCTGCCAGCTGATTGGTCCGATGGTTAGTTGCCGCCTCCACAGCACTGGCCGCTTCTGCCCTGAGGTGCTGTCTCCTGTAAGTCGACGCCTCCTCTGGCCCGTCCGCCACTTCCCGCTCCACCTTGTGGTTCGTTCTTCGGAAGCTTCTTGGCTAAAGAGAGAGATTGAGAAGAAGAAAATGTTCATAAATGTGCTAGTTTGATTTGAACTCAATGAAATCACCTGCAGTTTTTGAATGATTGGGTGTGGCGTCTGTTTGAGCGTTTTTGCGGCAGGTGAAACCGGTGTCGTGTTGCTGTGTTTTGCTTCGGGCTTGAAGAGAGTTAATAAGAGAGATGAGATCGTACCGATAGCCATGAAGATCTCGTTCACATTCATGGCGGTCTTTGCAGACGTCTCCATGAAGAGTAGGCTGTTGTCGTCTGCGTATGCCTGCGCCTCCTAAAGAAAGCATGTGGATGTGTTAAAAACATATCAGAAGCAGATTCACACAGGTTGTTTTGCGTTTGTATAAACACACCTGAAAGTCAACAGCTCTCTTGTTGGCAAGGTCCGCCTTGTTGCCGGCCAGAGCAATAACGATATTTGGACTCGCCTGACGCTGCAGCTCCTTCACCCAGTTCTTTGCTCTAGTGAATGTATCCTAAGAGTGCAAAGGAAAACAGCAGAGAAGTAATTGTTAGAGGGGACACCAGATTAAATTTGCGTTTTTTAAAAAAAATTTTTTTAGCATTTTTGCGAACAGAAAGCGGCTGGTACTTGGCATGTGGGTACTAAACTAAGTAGTAAGTACTAAGAGAACTACTAAGTAGTTCTCTTTCATGTCTTATTGCGCTTAAACTGACAAATAGAAAGCTAAATAGTTTTCTGTGCTTGTCAGTGCAGCCAATGACAGAATAGTTAGCATGCTTTGCTCGAACTTGTCGCTTGCTGTGGATGGAAACTTGTAGATTAAAGGGCGGTAACATTATAATAAGATCCCCTTCCTACATCACAGGGAAATGAAATCTGAGTGGCATGTTTTTTTTTTGTTTGTTTTTTTACGAGCTTGCACAGAAAGGCTTAACAAAAAAAAAAAAAAAATGCACCGGGGAACCATTTTTAGCACTTAAAAGATGGAAAAAGTCAGAGTTTCATGATATGTCAGCTTTAAAATATTTTACATATTAAAAATATAATAAAATACTGTATTTGATACAATCACACATACACGTACATTAGCTTAAGGTTGCCAACAGGAACTGCACTGCCACTGTGACTTGGTTGACTTTGAGCAAAGGTCTGACTGTATCCTACAGAATAATAATTAACCCCAGCAGTCAGTCAGGTGAAACCTTATTATTCAGACCTTACTCTTCTGCTGAACACAACGGTGTGATGTCAACCTTTATTAGAGCCGATACATGACTGGCAAAGTCACATGGCAGATGAGGTGCCACGTAACCCTCAGCTGGTGAATGATTGGCTGTACAGGACATCTGTCTGATAAAAACTCTGACTTAAATGTTTTGATTTCACAATCACGGGCACTTACTGTGTTAGTAATGTCATAGACGACAATGGCTGCCTGGGCTCCTCTGTAGTACATAGGGGCCAAGCTGTGATACCGCTCCTGTCCGGCTGTGTCCCAAATCTCAAACTTTACTGTTGTATCATCCAGGCAGACTGTCTGTGTGAGGAAAGCAGCTAGAAAGGAAAGAGAAACAGAAATGTTTATGACATGACGCCAATGTGCATCAGCTCATATGATAAAAATAATCATTTTAGCACTTCCTTACTGCTGAGGTATTTAAAGCTGAATATGTTCAGAGAGGAAGAATAAGAAACATAAATATGCATCGTCATGATCAGACCATTAAGAGGTTATTTTGTGTTTAATGTACAGTTATGTGGTGGAGGGTTTGACAAAATCATCTGCAACTCATCACAGTTGATCAGGCCAAAAACATGAGTGTTGAAAAACTTAAAACATTTGAAAGTTGCTTTTGGCATAGAGACTTCCTGAGCAGAAGGGTTAGAAATTAGATCACACTGAAAGAGAACAGAAAGTTCCCTTTTATTAAATGTCATTATCTCATTACGTTTACATTTACCGCTTGGTTTTAATTAGTATCAGTGCTAAGCTAAGCACTACTATTATTACTGCTGCTCANCGTTTACATTTACCGCTTGGTTTTAATTAGCATCAGTGCTAAGCTAAGCACTACTATTATTACTGCTGCTCATACACTTACCGTTCAAAAGTTTGGGGTCATTGTTTTCAATAAAAAAAAGATTAATTAATCTAGCACAAAGAATGCATTAAATTGCAATATATTGCAATTGCAATAATCTTACAAAAGATTTCTGTTTCATATAAATTCTGTTTTTATGTTTTTGTTGTTGCATTGTTATTATTATTTTTACTTTATTCTATTCAGCAAAGAATCCTAAAAAATCATGTTTTTTCACAAAATATTAAGCAGCACAACTGTTTATAATAAGAAATATACTAAGAAATGTTTCTTGAGCAACAAATCATCATATCAGAATGATTTCTAAATGATCATGTGACACTGAAGACTGGAGTAATAATAATAATAAATGCAGCCTTGGTGAGCACAAGAGACCTGTCAAAAACAACCAACAGCAAACGTTTGAATATACACAAATATATCAGATGATGAGAGATGACACCGACTAAACAACTAGCAACATGCCCACAACCACTAACACCTTAACAACCACATAGAAACAAATTAGCAACCACCCAGAACACTTTACCATCACAACTGTAACATTTGCACAGGCATGCACTCTAAAACAGTTCAGAAAACGTAAATTTTATAACATATTAAAATGACGCAGTCACAAGTGTGCAAAAGTGGAGAATAAGAAAGACCATGCAAGTTTCTAATCCCTTCAACTCCAAACTTTGTGCTGAGTCAGGTGCCATGGTCACATGTTTGTAGCTCACATTCATTTCTCCACAGCACTGAGCTTTGACCTGTTCACTGACGACAGGATGATGGCATTGAAGGAAAATATGTAGAAGGACAAAAAAAGTGCTGAGGATTTCCTTATTGTCAGCCTTGTGCAAGCATGTGGTATCCTGCTTGTACCAAATGTCACTCCCAGCAGTTTTCTTTCCTCATGCCTGACTAGAATGGATCTCTTGCTAAATATGAAACTGAGCCCTGATGGAACAAATCCATTAATGCCCATAATCTAATTCACTTAAAGATCCCCCGAGACACTGACGGCTTAAAAACGGAGGGACACACTAGTACACACACTCAGGAAATCCCATTGTTGACCATTTCCCTTTCCTTCTGGTCACCAAACTCCTTCCTCTCTGCTCTCTTTGTCCATGTAATTCTTTAAAACAGTGGAGAATGTAAATCTTTTAAGATGTAAAAGTGAACGCCATTTTAAGCTGCATACAGAATGTGTTTGGTTATGAGATCAGATGTGTGCACATGCATAACTGTGTGTCTGTTTTATACTGCAGTATAACTCATGTGGTAGTCATGTGATTAGCGAGTAAGAACCAGCTTGTCTGCTTCTGACTGAGCCCAGCCCTCTCACCACATATTAACACAACCTCATACATGCAGACTACATTGTGTGCGTTCTCACTACCACTAATGTGCTGTGTTTCAAGATATGATCCCTTAGACAATCTTTTAAAGGAGATATTCTACAGTTTTATTCAAACTTTTTAAATGGGAAGATTAGGGTAAATTTAACTTATTTTTTCTTCTGGGAAACATGAATCTATCTACTGTAGCCTCTGAAGGGCAGTACTAAATGAAAAAATATGATATTTATGCAAAATAAGAAAAATGTACACATGTCCATTCTGTTCAAAAGTTTTCAACTCTGGCTCTTAATGCATCATTTTTCCTTCTAGAGTTTTTCCAGTCAGGTTCAAATACACAAAAATGCTGAAAAACCACAGAATTTGTGGGACCTGAAGTCAGTTTAACTGTTCAGAACAAACGAGGGAGTCATGAACAACTATCACTAAACAAAAAACACAGCTGTGGATCATTCAGGTAAGAACACAGTATTAAGAATCAAGGGGATGTAAACTTTTGAATGGGGTCATTTTAAAATTCAACTATTGTTCTCTCTTTTGGACTATATGTAAAATTCCTTTATGTGAAATATCTTATTCAGATCAGAACTAAATAAACAATAGGGCCTTTCCCACCGCTTTAGTTCCAGAACTAAAAG
>SCHK01306057.1:4943-23992 GCA_004124795.1 Poropuntius huangchuchieni
AGCGTTTATCGCGTTTTGAAACCAAACTCTTCATATATATATATATTCAGCTCTGGACCTTTTAATGTCCCTGTTTACAAGCTGAGGTGAGAGTCATTCTCGCAAAGGTGATGTTAATTATTAAACCAAACAAAATCAAAACTTTCAGAAACATGCAGCAATGTGATTATTTTATTGACCACACTCCTAACCAGCAGGTGGCGGTAATGCACCTTGAAGTTGTATGCCAACCACCATTAAAATCTACAAGAAGAATTATTTTACTGAGTGATAGGCAGTGGGTTTAATCGGTGACATTATTAATAGAAGTACTATCCAGCATATTCTCGTCATCTCCGCAACCTGGTGTTTTTACAAAAACATACTGCATTGTCCAGTTTTCTATCAGAGCAATTCTCGATGCAGCATGAATGACATACAATGGTGACATTTTTCACAATCACGATAGAAAATGAAAATGCTGCCCTAAACTCAATAGCGAAACGGCAGCGTGATCCTCCCAGTATGGCGGATAAACAAAGCAGTTTCCCAGAACTCAAAGTGGTAGGCTATTATGTCAGCTTCACTTTCATTACAGACATAAAAACAAACAATACTGATTTACTGGCAGCATATCAGGGGTCCTCAACTCTGGACCTCAAGATCCACTTTAATGCAGAGTTTATCTCTACCCCTAATCAAACACACCTGAACAAGCTAATTGAGGTCTTCAGGAGTAATACAAAGTTGCATGTAGGTGTTTTTAATCCAGGTTGGAGCTATATTTACAAATCGGTTACATATTAGTTGATTTTATTGTATGTAATAAGAAATTAGATTATATTTTCTACAGCATTCATTAAAAACAGTTGACTCATTTACAGTACTTAATTTTAAATGATACATTTCATTTTGTTCTGTGTGACTTCTGGTGCTAGTGTGCTTCAAAGGATAACCTTAAACAAGACTACACTTTAATATCTTAAAATAAATCAAATTTCTGTAATCGTTTTAGACCATAAAATTCACTTCAGATGCTCCATAAATAATTTTAACATCAGGGGCGTCTGAGGGCATGCACAGTGGGGAGTTTTTTTTTTTTTTTTTAATACTTGAAAAAAAGAAAAGGTTAATTTCCTTGTGTATTTGATTATTACTCACTTCTTTCAGACATGAGACTTTTCAGACCAAATAATCCATGAGAGCGAAGGCTGAGCAGAATGTGTCTAGACAGCTTTTAAAACTCACACAAAAACAAATATGAATTAATTCAGACTGTTATTCAAACCTGTTTGGCCAGATCGGACCTTCTCTCACACCTTAAATGTGATTCAGAAAATTCTCTATGAATCACACAAATGTTTGGGAGACTACCAACAATTTCTATAGAGTTTGATATTAGATTAAATTTATATCTCTCACCTCGTCAGCCATCTTAGATTTTACACTGACCTCATCAAAATGCATTCTGAGATTGATTTTAAGAATACATGCTAGGCTGCCTTAAAATGGGACCAAAAGATGGCATAGTTATGTTTCCATCTGCATCCCATCTAGTGTGCCTATGGTCCCTTAAAAGGCTGTCTAGGGTGGCAGCTAACAAGGTTATGGAATGCTATTGTACATCTTAAGATGTCAGTTCATGTTAAGAATTGGCGCTACATGCATGCAAACATCTTGAATTATCAGGCACGCTTCCTTGTCGGTACATCTCATGCAGAGCATGTACCTTTGGTGTGAAAATGAGAGGGGAAAGGCATTTCAATTGCTATTTGAAGAGCTCTGTCACCCTACAGCTGGGTATTTTCCATCTTGGCCTTTTACCCTTGTGTTGAGATCTTTCAAAAGTTCAAAGTGGCAAGACTCTGCTGTAACATGTTAGTCACACATTGCAGTATGAGTCGCGCATTAAAATGAGAGGCCCTGAAATCAGCTTGGCCCACCTGGACCAGACCTCTTCCAACTGACTAACAGTCTGTCACCATGACTGGCATGCTAGTAGTCTTAAATGGAAACAGGTTCAGCTATTGAGTCTCTCACTAACGTGTTCTCTTTTTTGTCCAAATTTTCTTGAAAATATTAAAAAAGGCAAATTTGCTCACCCTCAGGTCATCCAAGATGTGGATGAGTTTGTTTCTTCATCAAAAACAGATTTGTAGAAATTTTAGCATTAGCAATTACAGTACATCAATTGCTCACCAATGGATCCTCGCAGTGAACATCTCAGTATTCCACACAACTCCAGTCCATCAGTTAACATCTTTTGAAGTAAAACGCTGTGTGTTTGCAATAAACAAATCCACCATTAAGACCTTTTCTTCATGAAACCATTGCTTTTAGCTAAAATATGAGTCCCCTATCCATCTGTGGCTTTCTCTATTGAAAAAGTAATCTAATTTAAATCAGAAGAGAAATATACACAGAAAAAGCACTGTTTACAAGCGCAAACAGTCCAAAACAGTTCTAAATATATCTTGGTGGATTGTGATGCGAGAGGATTTTTTTCACTGGAGGAAGCATTATTATGGATTATGGCCAGATTCAATGGTTTAAAGTTAAAATGCCTTATCGTGGAGCTTTTCACATCACAAGTCATTAATTGATGGACTGGAGTCGTGTGGTGATGTTTTTTAGTAGCTATTTGGACTCTCATTCTGACGGCACCGATTCACTGCAGAGAATCCATTGATGAGCAAGTGATGTAATGCTTAATATGTCTGTTCCAAAGAAAGAACAAACTCATCTATATATTGGATGGCAATGAGGTTGAGGAGATTTAAAGCAAATTGTCATATTTAAATTAACTATTATAAGCAGCACTTCTACGATACTAGGGTTAGGTGCTTTTACACACAACCACATATAGTTTCTATCTTCTGTTATATGGCCTTCATTTTCAGATGCAAAAGTACAAATGCAAAATAAGAACAGACTGCACTCCCTTTCTGGCTCTCTTCAATTGATGCACCATCAAACAGAAGGATGCATCTGAAAATGTATTAAATGTGTAGAGACACACTCTCCCATCTGCATTAATGTGGTGCACATTAGACAAAACAGCTTTTTCAAAGCTTTTAATACTGCACTATGCACATCTCAGACGGAAAATGCTCTTGCTGGCCCGAATTGTTTTCCGAAGGCTGAACCTGGTGTTCGTCTCCACTGCTTACCGCAAAAAACCGAACCAATGGCTTCTCCATACCTCACTCCAGAGTTTCTGGGCACCTTTCAAGAGAACAGACTGAAAGTTTAGTAACTGATTCATGCCATCATGGCAATGAAAAGAGAACGCGTCTGCCAATGATAGCCACCTGTTCCTTCCAAAGACTACAGTGATGGGTATGTTATTACAACCTCACACTCCTGGTGCCAAGACACTGAGACAATTCCATCAAAAACAGAACCGAGAGAGAGAGAGAGAAAAAAAAAAAAAACATGGGTGAGGAATCATGTGGGTACGGAGAAGATCTGCAAGCAATTTATGCAGAGTAGCATTGCTGCTTTTTTATTTCCCCTTGTTTTTTTCCATGTGGGCCAAATACCACAGGCCCCAATAAAGAAACAGAAATGTGGTTTAATGAAGTTCATAAATCTGTGTTATTTGCTGCCAACTCGGAGCGCCACTTAATGCGTCTGCAGATCCTTCCCTCCTCGTTCGCCCCGCTCCCGCCCACCCCATGCTAAATCCACACTCTCATTAAAGTTACACGTTTTCAAGCCTGTCTCCTTCAGAACCACAAGATCTTGATGTCATCCTGTTTTCCACTGCCGTTTTCCCACTAACGCTCCATGGAGTAAGACATTCTGCCTCGTCTTGACCGTGTCATCCATCCGGCCCTTTCGGTCTCAGCCCTACCGGGAAAGCGACTGGAATTGTTTCTGATAGTTGTTCTTCACTACTCTGCAGAGGGCAACACTTTATTAAGGACAAATTGCTAACACCTGGTATGTGTTTATTAAGACAAAACCCGGCACATTATTGGCTTCTGAATCCTCTGGTACGAGTGGAGAAGCACCTGAGGCCATTCAGCCGCTTTGCGGCCCATAAACAAATAAATCGCAATAAAAGAACCACCCAGCTGTTATACCTTGTTACGAGACGGTAGGGCTTCTAATAATGTCGGAAATTTTTCTTTTACAAGTTTTTTAAAATGAAGGCATTCATACGCCATTTGTTTTGTTCCAGTTACCCACACTGTACAAAGACCCACAATTGCAGCGTGTTTCCGACTGTGCTTTGGGGCTTTCTGGTTACAATGAGTAAGGTTTTTTTATAATTAAAGCTGTACTTTAACCTCAAATGCTAATAAAAATCCCATTACTTCCCACAAAACAGAGATGGATAAATAAATAGCAGTTGCATGACCACTATAATGTGAGCGCACAATCAAAAATAGATCATTATGTCCATTGTTTCCCGTCAGTCCGGTAAGGTCCAGCAGGACATCTCTGTCTACAGGTAATCATCCTTCAAATATAATAGATCATTAAAATACCACAAACTGGGCAACCCAAGGCTTTCCAGCAGGCTGGGTGCAACTAACTAGCTCAAGATGAGTGTGCCATTCAAGCCTTAGCATGATGTCCAGGAAAGGAATACCAAGAATGGTTGTAAACTGAGCGTATACAGTTTTTTTGGTCCTTTACAATCGTTGCTTGTCAGATTGTACCCCCGGTCGGACGTCCGTTATTAAGACATGTCATACATTCAAGTGAGGCTTGCCGTTAGTGAGCGACCGAGAGGATAATTAATGATCAGCTCTAGTAAACTGAAAATGGCTTATAAAGAGGAGTAGATTCCCTTTGATGGAATCTATTCCAAATTCTTGATTCCCAATGCCTGGAATCAAAAAATCTTTTTTTTTTTTGGAATTGATTCCCAGCCCTAATGGTTTACTTTACACCATTCACTACCATCTTGCTTTCCACTCACAAAATCTCTATGGATTGTAGATATATTGCATTATATTTTGCCCTTTCAATGTCACAACTTAGCATCTAGAAAGTTTCCCATTTGTAAATACGACTTTGCTTGGTCATTCAAATGCTCATACAACTCTTGGGTAAGACCCAGGACTGTTGACTGTTGATGGTGTTTTTAAACTCCGTAGTGACATGAAATTAAAAAAAAAAAAAAAAAAAAAAAAAAGGATCATAAAAAAGCAAGCTCTTTTGATAATGTTGTTAATGTTTTGCCTTTGAAAACATATGGTCAAAACATGCAAAAATCTATTGCATATTAGATTAATTGGCTTGTGTTGAGAATGTCACAGTCACAAAACTGTGGCAAAATTTGTATGTGTGCACACGAAGACCTGTGTGTTTGGTAATGTGAATATAAGCAAACCCTGCATTTGTCGGCACATCTGAATTATCACTCTGTCAGGCTGGCGATGACTGGTTAGATGTCCCTTCTCTGACAGCTGAAATCACACGTACATTTCGCTCTAATTAAACTGCTGGAGAACATAAGGAACTGTCATGCACTCAGCTGGAATAAATTTAAAGCAATGCATTAAGATGAAATTTGAGCTTTGAGTTGATGGGGCACAAGAATATTGTCAGGCGTAAAATATCTACAGACACCATACTACTCATCATCAACAGAAGGTGTATTAAAGCAATAGCACACTTATTGTTTTGGAGGACTTTGTTGTTGTTGTTGTTGTTGTTTTTGATCAAAATACGAAACATCTCAGCTGATGCATGAAAGTTGACTGGGTTGTCACTAAAAAAAGAAGTGCAATTTACTTAATATTTAATTTGCACATTTTTGCATGGATATTTTAAAATATAATTTAAGTACGGAATTAAATAAAATCTAATTGTGTAAAAATAGCAAAGGAAATAAGCAAATTTAACCTGGCCAGTTAGAGTTTGATGAGTAATTCATACTTTGATTTTAATGAATAATGAATAATTAATTATTTTGTAAATTTTGTAATATATGAAAATAAGATTGCACTTAGTTGCAGCTCCTTATTCTTTTTAAGGTGATATGCTTACTCAATATAGTTATTAACTGAATGAACACAGAGACCTGAATAACTTGGCAAATGATACACAATGATGCTGACAATCAGTGAATAGTGTTTGAGTATTTGATATTTGAGTGTTTGATATTTGCTTAAACAATCCTTGTAAAAATTACAAACAATTCCAAGTAAAATATACTTATAAGTTCAAACGTTAAATTATACAAGCTTAAATTACTAAAAGTATTACTGTTTAAAAGTACTAATATTGAATTATTTAATGTAAAAATTACATTTGTTTTTCTGTAGTATCTACTTCACCACAAAATCCTTTTTATCAGTGTGGACAAAAAATAAAAATAAAATAAAAAAATAAAGGTGTCCCAAAGAACTACTTTCTCAACCATTAATTCAATAACACCAATGAAAATATTTCGAAACAAAGTCAAAGTACTTCTTCAAATGCATTGTAGTGGTGTTTTAATCCTGAACAATTCTGTGTTTTTTGAACAGATTGGTTAAATGAATGACTCTTTCATAATGTTCATGAATAAATTAGTGCTTTGATGAAATGAATTGAGCTTTCCAATGCTACTTATGAGAGAGATAACAATCTAGGACAAATCGAGTTACTACAATAAAAAGAACATTCTAATTCCAGGGAGTTCCATTCAGGATGAAACCATTCACAAGAATGATTCGGGTTTGCTAACATTACAGTATATGTGTGAGAGAGGAGAATTTAGGATGAAACAATTCACTAGAATGATTCAGACTCACCAATGTAACATATTGTTTTTTTTTTCATTGTGCATTCCAGTTAATCTCAATCAAACTGCAGTTGTTGTTGTTTTAGGTTTAGGTTACAAAAAATAAAAAAATAATACAGCTACAGTAAGTAACACAATAAAACACAATAAAAACATGATGACATAATAAAAAACATGATTTTTGAAAATGTAAAAAATTAAAAAGTTTATCTGTTGTTGCAAATAAATTCTTCATATGTTACATTTGAGAGAGATGGCCATTTAGAATGAGCTGATTCACTACAACGAATCAGATTTGGAAGTCTGATCATTCCCTCATTTTAATTGACTATTCTTCGGCTATTATTCTATAGGTTCTGGTGGAAATACAGTAACATTAAAACACTGTTTTGTTTTATTGAAATTAAGCACTACCAAACCAGTAAGCTATTTTCCTCATTACTGCACTGTATTTAGCTCCATATGTTGCTGTCACACCAGTCTCGGCTCTTCTAATCCAATTTTGATACAATATGAATGACTTGCACACATGTGGGGAAAGTATAGCTTTTAAATTGTTAGAGGCACACCATATAAAGCACATTGGCTGCATGTACAAGTAAAATAAATTAAATTTGGCCAGTGAAATCCAGTGAACACAATAATGTTACCTTCATACACTGCACAATATTAAAAGCATGTTATTATGAAGTGTTGTCATAGTAACACCATTCACAAAGCCACGAGAAAACATTACAACATCACGTGATATCCAAGTTGTTCCAAGGTGAGACCCATTTCCTGTTCTTGAGAGGCTTTGATGTCTCTTTAATGCTTTCCTGGTCCAAGGTCAGGTGTTATCTTTTATACGATTGAGGAAAATTCAATTCATTCAGTACCATTTGCTTTAGTACTACCTTCATGAGCAGCCCCACCAAAGCCCTCTCTATAGCAATGCTGTTTCCCTCAACGTGCCAGGCCGCATTTTAATTTCATGGCAT
The DNA here is from genome assembly GCA_004124795.1 of Poropuntius huangchuchieni. NCBI lineage: Eukaryota > Metazoa > Chordata > Actinopteri > Cypriniformes > Cyprinidae > Poropuntius > Poropuntius huangchuchieni. Next base: position 12,648 of record SCHK01306057.1, read on the forward strand.
CTATAGCATCAGCTCAAAACAGGAAACCCACAGTACTTAGGTAGAATCTGATTCTCTCTCTCTTTTTATTAGCAAAATTGTTTCTTCCTGCAAGCCAAGTGTCTCCACGGTTAGCATCAAGAGGTCAGCGCTTTAATTTCTGACTCCATTTAACAGCTTGCTGTACGAAGACCCAGGTGCCGTGTATATATATATGTGTGGGTTTTCAATTTATCTATAAACTAGGTTAACGCAGGCTGACTTTCTGCACAGTGCCCATAGAGTTCTGGCACTCACCTCCCACTGCAAGCTCAGATAAATAGAACTCAGTCTACGATGAGCTTACATGGAGGCAGCTGACTTTGTAAATGATATTTCAATTATGTTTGCCCTCTAAATTTCTCCAAATCCTCGCCTCTAGCTGGAATGTATTTATTTGATCTTTTCCTTTTTATACAATTTGCTGCAGCTGCGGTTTCCAGCTGAGATGAACTCTAGTGGCAATAAAACAGCAACAACTTTTATTCCAAAAATGTTTTTATACATTATGATTATACGGGTAAATTAACAATTTATAAATACTATTTTTTGTAATACCTTGCACAATACTATTTGTGAACTACTAGCTCCTTATGTATGGCTATTCTTATTTAGTAAACTTGCTCAGAAGCTCACCTGGTGCAGTGTTAAACTTGCAATGAAATTTGCATTGGCACAAGGCCAGTGAAACATGTCACAACACTCAATAAAAGAGCTCAAAGACTTGCAGAAGCAAGCTGAAATGGCGTGCATCAGTAAATGTATTTTTATATCACGTTTTCTTTTGTTGACATTATTGGGTGTATTTAAAATAAGGTTTAGTAGGTGGTAGGCCTACTGTATGTTATTTAACGCGACAACATCAACCTTATATCGTCATTCACTGGACATTTAATTTGCGATCTGCTGTGATCACGTAATAAAATACTGTTTCACATAAAACTGAATGTGCTTTGAGTGCAGCTCACTGGACATCTCACTTCAAAACTGCGGCCAAAAGTGTAAGAAGCAATGTAATATAATTTAGAAGAAATGTCTCCACAGGCACATTCAGTCATCATTCAATTCAATCACTGGTGGAAAATCCAGCTAAAGCACAGTAGCTGGTTTCTAGTTGGTCCTTGTAAATGCTGGTAGACAACCAATAAACCAGCTATCAGGGAGTCAAAATTGCAGAAAAACACCATAAATGTGATCCATAAAAGTGTATTCCAAGACATCTGAAGCCATATGATAGTTTTAAAACAGAGCTTTGACTCCCACAGTCCACTTTTATTTTCATCTGATTCAATAAATAAAATAAATAAAATATTTATTTGGTTTTGGAATGCCATTGGTTGAATTAATGATGACAGTATGTTTATTTTTGGGCGAAAAATCCCCTTAATGGTCAAGCTGGTTTTTGGAACATGGTAGACAGTCCAAGCATGGTCTTCCAGTCCAGCCAGATCCCCACCAGCTGGTAGTCTAGCTAATGACCAGCTTGGACTGGCTAATGACCAGTTAGCATGTTCCAAAACACAGCTACCAACTGTAGCTAGTTTTGGACGGATTTTCAAGCAGGGACTATGTATGAAAATACCATGGTTTTACAATCTGGTACCGCCACTGCATCATAGTACCACTATAGTACTTTTGAAATGGACAGTAAAAAGAAACCTCAACATTTTCCAGAACTTTTTTTTTCCTATCAAAGATATCTTGTGGTCAATAGATATGTGCACATGTGGATCCGACTGATGTCAAAGACGAAAACATACATAAACATGTCATCACAGGAAGGGATTTTCAGCATATGTGGAAACATATAGCAAACTCACACAAGTTAAGCAGGTACTCAAGCGCACACTTCTTCAGTTTGCATTCTCTCATACAATCCATGATGGAAATGAAACGATGATGTATATTTTCCACGTTTTCCCAGTACTTTCTTAAATCGCTAAAGTGATCGCGTACACAGCTTTGCCAAAGTTTGAAGCACATGACTTCTCCATGCATCTGAAAAGGATATAGATGCCTTAATCATCAAGAAAGTGCAGACTGAGGTTTATGAAGCAATTTGTTCACAGGGTTCATAGCTGGCAAACCTCAGAGAATGCCTGCCATGAATTCTATTCATAGTAGGAATGTGGGGTCTTTCATCCCCTCCAAAAACACAAGTGAGACAGATAACACACTCTAGACGTCTCATTGATGGTGTGAAACACTAGCGCACCCTCGTTCCCTTTCTCTCAGCGGCCCTCCCCCAGGCCTAAGAACACTACGCTTGATCCACACCTTCTGTTATTGTAAAGGAAACACTGGAGCGTGCTCTCCAATCTAGAATGCATTTCCCCTTGAGCCCTGGCTCTGTCCACAGCCAAAGATTGCAACCTGAGCGAGTGCAGGGAGACTGTTGAAAAATATAGAAGAATGGATCTAAAAGCCAAGGCAGGAGAGAGAATGTGAGAAATGGTTTGGCTCCGTGGCAAGAAGAAAAAACAACATCATGAGCCGAAAGCTGGTGTGGAGCGCAAAAGACAAAAGAGCAATTGTGCAGAACAGAACACATGGCCAGCAAAGTTAAGCAAATGTTCAGCACAGCTGTAACACCAATAATAGGCACCAGCTATGTTATAATACGCATGTCATCCACATTTGTCGATTAAAGGGATAGTTCACCCAACAATGAAAGTTCAGTCAAAATGTATTGATCCCTAAGTCATTACAAACCTGTATGTCTACAAATCTGCTATTTTCACTGGAAAGCGACCAATAGTGTTTGAGATCATTGACAGCACTTGGCATTTCTCTAAATATGGATAAATGACATGAGGCTAAATTTTGTGTTGTTTTATGAGGGACCAGTTCTCATTATAAGCATGCCTATTATTAACTTATTTGCTGTTTATTAGCACTTATAAAGCACATATTCTGCTTAACCATATTCTACGTCCCTAATCCTACCCAATACCTAAACTTAACATCTACCTTACTAACTATTAATAAGCAGCAAATTAGGAGTTTATTGAGGCAAAGTCATAGTTAATGGTTTGTTAATAGCAATAATAATGTAATAATTTGGTGACAAGGAATAAATGTTTTTGGTGTATCCTGCCACTAGTGGTTATTTCAGCTGGAAACGGCAGTGAATTGTATGTATATGTTTTTTGTTTTGTTTTTTAGTTTGGAGGTACATTTTTCCAGTGAGTCTGCATTGCTGCTGTTAATAATTAATTTTGTTATAGTTGACAGGGCTTAACTCTCATTTTAATACAGAACACAAAATGATAAACATGCAAATTTTCACAGGGAACAAAGAACTACTACCATATGATCATACAGTCCCAGTGCTCAGGGAGTAAATACAATACAGGAAGACAGAACATCCCACACGAAGACAGATAATCTAACCATCCCAGGCCAAAGATCAGCCTCAAGCGATTACATGTGATAGTCAGGGTAATAGACTATCAATTCCAGCACATCCTTGGTAAATTGACCAGTTGATTTGAGAGAAATCAGACACTTCATGGCAGAGGGCCACACATTTCCTAACAGGACAGATGATGAGAGAGCTTAGGTCCACTCAGAAGGAGAAAATGCCAACTTATACAAGGATAAATGAGTTAGCAAAGTCAAACTCAAAGTGTCTTTCACTGGACAATGTCTACCTACACCCATCGTTTATGATGTCTCCTGTTGGGAATTCTGTTCCTGCCTGATGCTTTTTGGGCAGGTGAAACGAGGCTATTTAATGCACGGCCTAATTTCACTTCACAGCTTGCTGTCGGTGCACTGACTTTAAAGATGGGGAGGTGAAGAAGGTCATTCTTTAAACAATGAGGAGGGGAATCTGCTGTCAGGCTGGGAGGGAGGCTAAGCTTAGATCTGCCTCTGGTCTCTTTAATAAGGATGACAATCGCAATTCCACATGCATACCATCTCTCCCAGTGCTCTGACCACAGATTGTCCATTCCCTGTCTACACACTGCTAAAGTACGCATGGAAATGTAAAAAATCTTGCCATGGAAGCTGCTCAGTTTCAACACACACACACACACACACACACAAAAAGTATATACACTATATTTTGGGTGCTATAGTTTCTGTACTTTCATAGTAGTTTTTACTGTAGTACTTCTACAATGTAATACAATGACAGTAAACAGCAGTCAACAGGAATATATACGTATGTGAAATTAGTTAAATCTTGTAAAGTCATTCATTTCACCACGGCATCTGAAAACTCTCACAGCCAAGAGTCATCTTAATGCAGACTGAAATGCCCACAGAGAGGCTGGCCTGAATGAATGACCCTTACATAAAAGCCTAAGCTATTCAGATGTTCTCATGTGAAAACTGAGGTGCCTGGAATACCCAGGCATTTTTCATCAGTGCTTACATTTTTATTATGGTGCCGAAATATGGAAATCCCATTAATTAAAGTTTAAAATAGACCAATAATTCCAGAGCTGGACCCAACATTAACAATAAGAGCTACTTCATGTGTAAATGGCAAAAACACATGAGAAAAACACTCTTTCCACCAGGCGTTCAATTAAATTTGTAGAGGAAGTTATGGCAAATCATACAGGATGCCAGGCCTGTAGTCATTCTTTAAACACAAAATGCTGTGACCTGGCTTATGGGTTTGAGAAACCAAAGCAGGTCATCATGAACTCACACACACACACACACACCTTATGCAAATAAAGATGGGCAAATTACTGGCTTTCGTCCTAGTAGTAAGGATGTTTTTTTTGTTTGTTTGTTTTTTAAACAATCTTTTTTCGGACAAATTAGTCATGTAGAAAAAACAGCTGAAAATGTCAATAAATGATATTTATCCTTTTTTTTTCCCTTACCTCATTAAAGAGACCACCATGGAAGAATAATATACTTTCTAAGCTGGACAATATTTAGAATATTTATTGTGACATTTTACTATCAGATCCATTTTAGACACACAGGACATAATGCATAAGCTACCATGAAAGCTACTTGAGTTGAGTGAATTCACATCCTGATATGTCAGCATGGAATCTGCACTGTGCAAACAATTCCAGCTTTCCTACAGGAACTAGACAGATGTACTAAAGCACACTAATACACACACACATGCAAAAATAGCACTGGGGAGTATATGATCACTCAAACACAAATACACATACACACACACTTAGGTAAAGGAAAACTGTGTCTTCTCATGCCTGGATGAAAGTGCCACACTGGAATCCAATCGTGCGGTTTAGCCTTGTCTTCAGTGATATGGCAAGGACAGCCAAACAAAATAGCACTCTGTGCACCTCACATTCTCCCCGTGTCTGTAAACGCTTATTGTGACCGTGGAAACTCTCTGTGCATCCAACCATTGAGAACTGATCATCATATATTTCACTTTTAATATTTCATTTCTCAGCGTGCTCTGATTTTCATATTAAAGTAAATTGGTCCAGGTATAATAGTCAACATAAAATGTCATGACTTCAGCAATGATTCAGAGTTTCATTTTCCGGCACTTGAATTCACAGACATGTGATTCATCTGGAAAGATCCTAATAAGGGAACAAGTAAGGTGAGCATCGCTATTACTATTGCTCTTAGTTCGTGTTAGTGAACTGGACAAATCCCTAACCCTGAGTGTTAAACTTTCATGTGTAATTTTTTTTGTGCAACAGACATGAATGATTGCTTAAATCATGTAGCTTGTTGAGAAAAGTTATACTTTTACTCTTCTGAATAAAAAGTACAGTGGTCACAGTAAGAAGTACAAAAAAAAAAGAAGAAGTTGATATAATATATAATATAAAGCCACACTGTCAGACAAGTCAAAATTGTAATACTACAAACTGTCACACTTGCAAGAAATATAGTCACATTTTGGAATATTAAGTCACAATAATGAGTAATTAAGATGCAGTTGTAACAATGTATAGACTCACATTGCAAGATATATAGATATATAGTCTTACGAAAAAAAGAAACAATAGCGACATATAAGGTCATAGTAAGTACAAAAATATAGTCATGTGAGATAAAATCACATTTCGAGATATAGTGAAAATGATTTGGAATTACAAGAAATAAAGTCAAATTTGCAAAATATTAAAGGAAAACACGACCGTTTTTTCCATATTCCACTATGTTATTTCCTCAACTTAGACGAGTTGATAGGTACCTCTCCCATCTCTCAATTGCTCTAGCGTGCACTCAATCACTCTAGCGCATGGCAGCACTATGCTAGCGTTTAGCTTAGCACCATTCATTCCTTCGGATCCAAACAAGGATGAATTCAGAAGCCACCAAACACTTCCATGTTTTCCCTGTTTAAAGACAGTTACATGAGTAGTTACACGAGTAAGTATGGTGACACAAAATAAAACGTGGCGATTTTCTAAGTGGATAAAAAAAAAGATAACTATAACGTATGGAGGAAGAGCACTTCGCAGCACTTCGACCTCGGCGCAGTAATATCATCACTCGAAGTGCTGCGAAGTGCTCAGGAGTGATATTACTGCGCCAAGGTCGAGGTTTTGTTTGGTGGTTTCTAAATTCATCCTTGTTTGGATCCTACTATGAGATATAAAGTTATTATTAAATTCACAATTACAAGAAACAAAGTCACACTTGTGAAATATAAAGCCACATTGGGAAATTATAACATCACAGTTACAAGCAACAAGGATGCAACTACCATATAGAAAATAAGATATATATAGTCAAATTAGTATTGACAATAAAGTCACAAATGACAGATATAAAATTGCAAAAGTAAAGTCAGCAGGACATTATTGTATCTTAAGCAAATATAAAAGTTGTAGTTGTTTAGTTTATTTCCCCCAAGCAGCTCTACTTTTTTGACTTAAGTTCCTGAAGTAACCAGTTTTTGTTTTGCCTTCATACTCTCTTCATACTCAATCGGTAAGACGGTAAATTCTGTCAGCCTGCAATGCAGTAAAAATAACAATTAATCCTTCAAACAATGTGATGTGTTGTTAAATTGAGGGTGTGTGAAGTTTATTCCTGACAGACTGCTTTTTGCACTCTAACTGATTGCTGCTGCTGCAGCTGCTGGATAATCTAGTGTGTAGGTGTGTGTATGTGTGTGTGTGTTTTAATTAAAGTTACATGTGAACTGGGAGAAGTAGAATTCAGAGGAGGCAAGGTGAAAAATTGTCTCGTTTTCTTGTCTTCATTTTGAGGCTGCTTCTTATCTTCCTTTACTCTTGGCCAATGCTGAGGTTATCTCCCAAATTACTCACAGAACTCATTTATTTCTCAAATGAATCGGGCTCTTCGGAGATGGCCCCTGCCACCAACCCTCCTCCCTACCAGCTGCGCAATGGTGGCAGCTTTCCTACAAAGTTGCGACGATTCACCAGTAGCGTGATGAAGATCAAAGCTCACATCACACAGTGCGTGCACACACACAGGTTTAGTCATAAGCCCTAAACACAAGCGCACAGAGGCATTTAAAACTCTAATCACACATTAATGCAGCAAAATAGCTGTCACTTTTCAACACACAATGCTTTTACACTGCGTATATCATTTTAATACTTTAGACGTTGATTCTACCCAACAGGTTTTCTGCTAGAACATCCAGCTAGCAGCTGTGTTTTGAAACATGGTGGAAGCTAGTTTCTAGCTGGTCTAAGCTAGTCATTAACTTGCCAAAGCTCTTAATACCGGAGAATACATTGTCACAATGTATAGCCGTTAATGGAGAAAGCTCATTTGAAGCCAGATGGTGTAGTTGTGACATGTGCCACTAGGGGCTAATGAAGGCCTGCTAACCAAACATTGACTTGAATGACACGAATCAGTCAGACTCTTTAGTCTCGCCTAGCCAGATCTTCAGACTAACAGCAGAAAGTCTGGACACCATGGCAGCTTTCATTGGCCAAGGACTGCCCAAGAGGCCATCTGACCGATACGTAAACCATCTAATTACAGTTCGTTTTGTTCAGTGTCAGGTTTGGAGGCCTGAAGATGTAAAGTTGATGTCCCTACAATAACAGACCGGCGTGCAGGCAATAAATTATTCTTTCAAGAATGTTATCTTCTGTCTACGCCGTAAAATCCTGCCCAGAAATCTGTAGAATTCAACCAATCAGATGATGGCTTCGAAACTCCTGATGTGTTTGCCAATTTTTGTGACATTAAGCCTGCAGTCCGTAGGTGTAACATCCCTGCTGAAAAAACAGCATATGCTGGTGAGGTATGTTTTGAAGCTGGGATGCTGGTTAATTCTGTTTTTTTGCTGGTCCTTTGCTGGTTTATGCTGATTTTTTTCCAGCACATGACCAACACAAACCAGCAAAGGACCAGCATAAACCAGCAAAAAAAAAAAAAAACAGCATAAACCAGCATCCCAGCATCAAAACATACCTCGCCAGCATACACTGTTTTTTTTCAGCAGGGATCTGAGGCTAAGGGTACATTTACATGACAGCAATGTACTAAAAACAGAAAAGTTTAATGTACAGATGACAACGTTGTCAAAACGATGTCTATTCACACTGCTTTGCAAAAATAACTACATCGTCAGGCCAGTAGTTGGCGATGTCACTATGCAAAGAAACACTTCAAGTAGGCCATTCTTCAAGGTGCATGCCTTTAGACTGCATGTAAAACGTATATGCACTTCATCTTTGTCTACACAAATTTGCATTTTTGTGATTTACACTGAGACGATAATAGTTTCATTTTTAAAAACTTGCACTTTGGAACCTTTTTGAAAAGTTTGCGTTTCCAGACCACCAAAATGTCAGTATAAATGAATTGCCAAAACACATAAAAAGTTGTCTCTTTTTAGTTGAAAACAGTGTTATGTAAACACCCCCATGAGACTAGGCAAACCTTGACACTTAGTCCTGGGTATACGAACATGCACAATATTGTTATCGGCAAAATACAGTGAATAATTATTTATTACAGATTATTAAGATTTTTGTATGCATTTTACTAATACCTTTCCCATCAACTGATTCAAATGCGCAACACCCCTATATGTCTCATACAGTGATGTACTGTAAACAAGCCCAACACCAGTGTTGCCAAGTCCGCGGTTTTCCCATGGAATTGGGCTACACTGTTGCCGTGGGTTGTTTTTCATGTTCGTAGGTTGAAGTGACCCCAATAATGTGATATTTAGCCCCTGGAAAGTAACTTTTACAAGGGGAACCCAGCCAAAAAAGTGTATTTTATGAATGAAAATGCACATTCACTCTCTGACAGCAGATGGCGCTGATGGAACAGCAGGAATACAGACGTTACCCTGGCAATCTCGTAAACAAAGCAGCGAAACTACATTATGTTTCTAAACAGGATTTTAACCTGTATTTGCTGACAAAAAAAGTGTTGGTAAGTCCAAGTTTGTTATGTTAGAAAAGCCATACACTAGTGTTAATTTCAGCAGAAAACTGTAGTGAATTGTTTGTACCTGTATAGGTAAGTTTTTGGAGTTTTACAAAAATGTACTGTTGGTAGAGGCACATTTTTCCAGTGTTGAAAATTCTTCCACTTATATTTCACAGAAGAAGAAAAAAAGCAATACAGCTTTTTGAACAATGTAAAGGTAAGTATATGATAACAGATTTTTCATTAAAAGACAAAACAAAACTATGTAATGAATTCTGCAGATATCATATTTAACTGAAGATGTATTTGTTGATATGAATCACATACTGTAGCTTACTTCTAGGTCAGCATTATTGCAAAAGAGCACTTTCTTTTTCATTTTCTCTCAGAAGGGGTAAAGAGCAGAAACTGTTCTGCATATTTACAGGCATTTGTGTTCCACAGAGACGACAGATGAACCAAAACATCTTGAAATGAAGAACATTCACGGCTGGAGAAGTTTTATCAAACCCTTTGCAACTTAAACCAAAAGCCAAAGAGCACTCTGGGATTTTCTGAGGACAAATCTCTGGAGAGTGGTACTCCAGAAGAACTGAGAAGTTAGCCTTGTTTATGAAACACAAAAGAAGGATTCTTAAACCTTTTTAGAAAAATCTGAAGGAAAACAATGACCACCGTATTATTTCAAGATCTTGTTCTGCCTGATGTGCCTGCATGTCAGGCCTGCTTGCAGAAAACCTCGAAACTTGGCAGCATTTGTTTTCTTTTTGCTCCCTCTTCCACTCTCTCTTTCCTCATCCCCATCTGTTTTCAGTTTTCTCGGCATGTGTGACAAACAGCAAAGAAATTCCAAACTCAAGTCTCTCTAACCCCAACTACCCCCTTCCCCAATCCCCCTCCCCTCCCCACTCTTTTCTTTGGCAGGGCGGCTTATGTCTCACATTTAATCATGATCACTTTGCCAGCCTGCAGGGCCCTTAACCAATTGTGAGGGGGGATAGAAAGAAGCAGAGCTTGAGAAGGACAAGAGACTGAAATAGAGAAGGATATTTGGGGGCTGGCATCTTTTTAGATTTGGAAGTCTACCCATGTAACCAGCATGATGCTTGTAAATTAACTGGCAGCTACAAGATATTTACTTTGTCACCACTGCAGATTTGGGCTGCTGCCAGATTTGAATGGCAGCCATTTTATCACAGTCACATCAGCTGGGGATGATGGGTGAATGGGGTGCCCTGAGGGGAACTGTGTTGGGGGTAATGGTACGGGATATGTTCTGGGAGGGTATATTAATATAATCGGGCAAATTAAATATGCAAATGGGGTTTGTGCAGCTAATAACCCTGTTGATCCATTGATCTTAAGCTGGTAGCTATGTTTTGGGACATGTCAGCATGTTTGTAGGTGGTCCAAGTTGGTTGATAGCTGGTCAAAGCAGGTCACTGGCTGTTCAGTGAGTGATCGTGTTTTCTTTATCACTTTAAATTGGTATGACTGGATGTTAGCAGGTTTGTTGTTATTCTAAGATGGTCTACCAGCTTAGACAAACTATCATTAGCATTAGCATTAGCATATCAGATGGCATGTACTTTTTACCCACAATACCTGGGCTGTTTATGTAGAATGGATCTATAGTAAAATTCAGCTGGAAAAATCTAGTTAATGTTGGTTTGATATGGGTCCAGAAAATTTAACAACATTTTTATATTTTATTTTTCAAGTTTATATTCTTGAGAGTGAAAAAAAAACAAATAAATATTAATAAAAAAAATAAAAATTAAAGTAAAAAAAGAAAAATAATAATAATAAGACATAATTGTTCTATAATTTTTTTTTTTAAAAGTGATGCATCTTTGAAAATAAATAAATTGAAATTTTTTGAAAATATATATTTTATTGTAAATCTTTTTTATTGTTTTATTGTAAAACTTTTAGTTTAGTGCATATGATAGAAAAAAAGTTTTTGATATATATATATATAT